>JARHVA010011335.1:0-68169 GCA_037957365.1 Torreya grandis | reverse complement strand
AATTACATATGGCTTGATTCATCTTCATAATATTGGTATGTAGGTAGTGTTCCCACACAAGGGGTGTAGAGTGCATGTTTAATACATATTTAACATGAACCCCATTTCTCAAGTGACTTAAATTCTATTTTATCAAGCACGATGGAAGGTTAGGGTTAGAAGACAAAATCAGCTCCATAAAAAGTTATGTCAACAACCAATGCTCAATTTTTCATAAGCCATGCTCACACAAGCACGATTGCAACTACCTAGAAATTTTTAGGTCTCTATGATTAGTTTAGACAATAGTGGTAGGAATAGGCAACATCATCAGACACTAAAGTGTCCACTTTTTGATGCTCTTATCCCTTCACCCAATTAAAGTCATATTCAAGTTTTAAGACACCTTCTCAATATTGTACATCCATTTTCAACCTCTGTATTAACCATCTCAGTCTATTTTCTAGCTAAGTTATATTTATATTTATTTATTGTTATTTTTAGAAAGGTGAAAAAGATAAATAGTTACACAAATTAAGACTATATTTATTGCTATATTCTATACTAATTTATTAATCTAGACCCTTAACTAAAATAGGAATAAAACTCCATTATTCCCAAATAAGTTAAATCATTTGGTGAACCTGAATTCATTTTTGTACAAAAATCCTAGAAACCCTAGGGAAAATTACCTATTGATTTTTAACAATATTTCTAATTTTTTAATTAAATAATATTTCACACATAAAATCAAAAATGGCTCTCACTTATTTCAAAACATTTCTTTCAAATAATAAGGAGTCCATATGTAGTCCTATCATGTATATGAATGATGAAGTTTACTATATGTTAATGCAAAGCTTCATTCTTTCCCTTTCATGCTTACTTTTTATAATATGGGATCATATGAAGAAAGTTAATGCTAAACATGTTAAGATCCCTTTCCTTCAAAAAATGTTTACTTTTATTTAATACAAGATTTCATTATTTCTTTTACATACTCTCTCTCTCTCTCTCTCTCTCTCTCTCTCTCTCTCTCTCTCTCTCTCTCTCTCTCTCTCTCTCTCTCTCTCTCTCTCTCTCTCTCTCTCTCTCTCTCTCTCTCTCTCTCTCTCTCTCTCTCTCTCTCTGAAAAATAATTTCAACTTTGTCTTTCTAAACACATTATAAATGTCATGTTACAAGTCAAAGTTGTTTACACATTAGTGCAAAGTTCCATGCTTTATCCCTTGTTTGCCATCTCTCATGTGGAATGTTATTTATAATCATATTGTTATACAACTTATAACTCCAATTACATGCATTTCATCCCACATACATGGTTTCTAACTAGAGGTATCTAACTCTTTGGCTATTTTTGAGTATCTCCCTATCACTACTAGACATAAGAAAACACTTTGGTGTCAGTGTGTATAACACTTGTGTATTTCTTAACATATACCTAATCTTGTACTACATGTTTTACATACTTTCACTTCTTCCTTTGATCATTTAAATGTGATAGTATTTATATAATTTACATGCCTTCCTTTTTTACTTTAAGTAGCTAGATGCCATTACATTTCTTAGTTCCTATTTTTCTAATTTTGTGTGCCTTAAGATATTTACCAATGTCTTTTGTTTCTACTCTTATATGTGCTTGAATCCCTTGTGCTGATATTGCTTATTTGTAATTGCATGTGTATGTGGGAATTTGAATATTAATTGTATGATTGCTTTCTCAGTTTGAGTGAGATGTGCCCATATCCCCTATTTGATTGGGGCCCCTTGGCCTCTTTTGTATGTTTCTTGCTTCTTGCCTTGTGTGCTTATTTTTTTCTCAGTTATTTGTAATGCCATGATCGAAATCGTGCATTATCTTTCCTTCTTCAATGCCATGATGGAAATCATGCTCCATGCCTCTTTGACAACTAACAAGATTTCCAATTTTAGTTTATTATACTACATATATATTACTTCATCTATCTTGGCATACCCTTGTTGATCTAATAATCTCCAATACAAACTATGATATATATTGAGACATCTTTTCTATTATCATTGCTATATCATGTATTTCATATCATAACACACTTGTAGGGCTCTTTCTTCTAAGGGTAGTGATCATATGGTCTTCATTCCTATCCTTAGAAGAGGGAGAAACAAATAAGGGTTTTGTCATAGAGATCAGAGTCCTCTATCATTCAAAATTAGTTTTCAAAACATTTAGAACAAAAATCAAAATTTAAAACACATAGAATAGACCTAAAAAATAAGGATGAACATAGAATAGTCATCAAAAATAGTAGAGGACAAGATCACCCCATTCAGACTATAGTACCCTATAACAAAGTGTCCACTTTTCAATGATCCTATCCAAATAGCCAAAAATCCAAAAAATTTAGAAATAGATATAAATCTAAGGTCAATTATAGTTTTGTCAGCTATAGTCCAGTTTAGATTAGGTAGTTTTAGTATAATTTTACTTAGATTATCTAGATATAGGAGCATCATGAATAGCATGATGGATCTCACTTCTATTTTTAGATTTGGTAGTTAGTACAACTTTTCAAGATCATAATCCATGTTATAGACACCAGTGATTCAGGGCAATGTGTGTGGCACATTTTCCTTCTTTTTTTTCTAGTTAATTGTATTACCCAAGTATTCTCAACAATTACATGACTTATTCCATTTGCAGGTGGTTGGTATAATTTTGGAGTGGCTTTCATATAAGACTAGTTCTCAGTTTTAGAGTGGTTTTCATACAAGCCTAATATCCACCTTTTGGAGTGGCCAATATTATTCTAGATCTTAGTACACATTAATCTATCCATACCACATTATTATATTATAGAGCTTTCATGGGCTTCATGAGACATCTCATACAACACACATTCATACTATTATCATTTCATAGTTCACACTTAGTGGGTAATGATGGAGCCAAAGGACTAGCTAGCCTTTGTATTCTTGAGCCACCTACTTAGAGGGATTGGACACATAGTATAAACATTGATTAACACATGCATGATCACATATATTCACTATATAGTGGGTTAAAATGGAGCTAAAGGTATAGCCTTTGTATTCTTGAGCCACCCTCAGGGAATTGAGCACTCAAATCCTTTCACAATATTACTCTTAGTACAACACATACCTAGCATTAATTACCATCACTCAACATCATTCAACATGACAACAAGTTTTGTATTGGTGCATATACTTGATGAGGTTTATTCATTCCTTTCTCTTCCTCTCTCTTTTACCTAACCTTTGTAAGTTCTTATTTTAGACATAACATGTCTAGTAAGAATTGATCTACTCCTTATTTTCTCTTATGTATTTACACTTCATGATGTGCTCTCTTTATGCACACTCAACATCACACATCTTCATGGGCTTCACCCTTATAGTAAGTTTAGGTATGCTTTCTATTTCTCCTTTATCCTAGTGTTTTTCTTTACTACATCACTAGAATAAAGAGGGGGAAATGAATGTAATCATATAAAATGTCCAAATTGGTAGTTTGAGGTGGATTGTGATACCCCATCCATAGGTCCTTTTTACATGCTCTTGTGAACCTTTTAGATGCCATTTTTATCATTACCAGTCATCCAAAACCTTATAAATAGTCATTCTACCTCATCTAGATATTATTACCAGTGTCAATCATATTCCCCTAGGTATCTAGCCTGTAGGATAGGAGCACTTGATTTGGACTATAGCACCCCATAAAGAAGTGTCTCATTTTTGGTGGTCCTATCCATTTTCAGTTTTAACACCAATGGTCATTTTCATTTGATCATTATCCTTAATTAGGTTAGCCTAGCATGAATAAATCTAACCCATGACAAATTATTCCCTATAAAATCCCACTCAAAGCTCATTTACAAGGGAGGTGACCAAACTTACAAAGCAAGAAAGAATATAAAAAAATAACTAAGACAAAGTTCCCTATTCTTTACACATAGTCACCTAACATAGCTACAAACCTACTTAGATCTTCATACCAGTCGCTAGCCACCTCAAACACTATTAATTTTTCATTTGCATCTGCATCACACTATTGCATGAAGCACACTAGGTGGGAAAACTACATATGGCTTAATCCCTCTTTAGAGTATTGGTATGTAGGTAACATGCCCACATAAGGGGTGTGGATTTCACATTAAGTACATCTTTCAAACTAACCCCCCACTTTCTCAAGTGACTAAAATGTTTTTTTATCCATCATGATGGAGGGTTAGGGTTTGAAGATAAAATTAAATCCACAATGAGTTTCATCAACAATCAATGCTTGATTTTTCATAGGCATGCTCACATAGGCACAACACAACTATCTAAATTTTTTTAAGTCTTTGTGATTAATTTGGACAATAGTGGAAAGAATAAACAATAGATCCAAACACCAAAGAATCCACTTTTTGATTCTCATGTCCTTTTACCTAATGAAATCTAGATTTAGGTTCACGACACCTTCTTAGTCTTGTACAACCATTTTCAACCTCCATATCAGCCATCTCAATCTATTTTCTAGATAAGTTATTTTTCTTCTTATTTATTATTATTTTTAAAAAGGTAAAAAGGATAAATAGTTACACAAATTAGGATTGTATTTATTGCTATCTTCTATACTGATTTATTAATCTAAACTCTTAACTAAAATATGAATAAAAATTCATTATTCCCAAATAAGTTAAATCATCTTTCAATTGCCTTTATTTTTCTTCTTGATCTATCAAGAAAGGATTGGATCCTATTTAATTCTTAATTTATTTTTGATCCCTTAGAGATAAACCATCATTGAGAGTCTCTTAGGCATTTCATAAATATAGAGATTCCTAGATTATTTTTATATTTTTGAGTTTTATGAATGTTTTTGAATTTTCTTGTATAACTCTAATGTAGGATCTCACTAACAGTTATTGATGAATGTCCCTAGTAACAATGCCAAAAATGATGTAATTTTTTTATACCTCTTATTTAACCAATCAATGGATTGGTATCATTTTCTACGAGGGCTAGTGTCCAAAGGCTATATGTAATGAGACCATTTGATATTAGAGTTTTATCATTCACTGTTTGGGGGGTTTACTTCTATCATGATGTCTAAATAGTAAGAATAATAAATAAGACTCTAACTCTAATTTTTAGAAAACTAAATCTTGAAGGTTTGCTAAATGAGGATCTCCTATGGCATTCACAACATCAACATCTAGAACTTAAACATATGGCATAAGACATATGATGTCCTTACTCAACTTGCCTAGATGGGTAGGACATTGTGATATCTTAGAATCTTAGAATGCTATCTATTGTCACTTAAATGACTTCTAACAAATTTTGAATATGGAGATAGGTTAATAAACTTAATTTATATGAAATTAAAAGACACACTATTGAATTGAACTAAAATAACTCTTGAATGTAATGGAATCACACTTGCACTAAGTGAAATTCACACTTTGCTTTTTAAAAGTAAATTCACACCTACTTTTGAAAAGGAAATCACACTTGTATTTAAAATAAATCACATTTGTGTTTAAAATAAATCACTCTTACATTTAAAATAAATCACTCTTCCATTTAAAAGAAATTACACTTTTTAGTAAATGAATTATACCTTAATTAAAGAAATACTTCTAAACTATAAAGTACTTATTTTTCCTAATCTTTGAAGAAGTGGGCCTTCGCTTCTTCCTTAAAATAAGAACTACTTTACTCATTAATGAAAATTACTAATAAACTTTATTTCATTATCAAAGGAACATATACAGATATGCAAAACTACACTAGAATGATTTTGATTTCTACCTTTAATACCTTTCTAACTCATCCACTCTAACTTCTAGCTATCAAGACTGAAAAGGAGATATGTATTTAAGAATATCTCAACATTTATTCATATAGTAAAAAATATGGAAATCAAAATAGCCAAATCTAATTATTCAAAATATAGATAATATAGTAATCAGATCCCATGATTCTAGGAAGGCATTGGAATTAACTTAACTAGAAATAGATGGAAAATAACTAACATATATCCAAAGAGATTTATCTAATTTTACAAAATAGAAGTTCAAATATATCTAGATCATTTTAGATAATTAATATGAATAGTAATATTTAAAATAATATATCTAAATATAAAAAATCTATTTATATACAATATATATCTTTAGAATCACTATTTTGATTAGGAGGATCTAGTTAAACATTTTTGGAGCATGTTTGGGTATCTTCATAGCATTTTATACAAGTCTTCAGAGAACCTCTGGAGAATATTTGGAACATCTTCAGAGTGACATCAAAGCATCTTTGAAGTGTCATATCTTTAGAGCTCATTTATTGAATCCTCAAAATTATAGCCAAAAAGATTTGCTAAAACTATTTGATATATTCTCTAAATTATCCTACCATAGGGATGCGTTTTTATACACAAAACTATGCTCTTTTCATCCAAGTTAGACACAATAATAAGATTAATAATCAATAATGTATCACATAATAATAAGAGAAAAATTATATTCATTTCCTAATTAGATAAGACCTTAACTATTAAATGTAATGTATTATATAACCAAAAGGCAACACTTATGGATAGTTTATATTAGATATAATGAGCTATATGTAATGATCATCAATCAACTTGGTCAAGTTGATTAGAATTAAGAAATTTCAAGGCCTAAAATTTATTCCTTTAGATAATTTGATTATTTTTTAGTACTATATCATTGGAATAAAGAAAGATTTGAACTAGTGGATTGATGACATGATATCCTTGGGCCAGTCTCACCTATCAAGGTGACATAGTTAGAAATCTACTTAAGGAGGATAAATACACCTTGCTAACAAGGATGGCTATATCATGAATATAGATGCTTGTATATCCCATCTAGAAAACTTAATCATCAATTTTAAGAAATAGGATATGGCCAGAGGAGTGACCTTTAGGTAATAGATGGTAGACCTAGTAGCATTGACTAATTAGAGAATATAAAAGGCAATGGAAATCAATAAGGTTATGATCCCCTTCTTAGCTATACATGATGCAATGCTAGATCTCATCATAAAATTACTAAATGATACCATTATATATTTGAATTTTATAGACAATGATTATAAGAAATGATCAGATGTATGGAGAGGATAGATAGAAGCTGAGAAGTAGGCAAGTAGTAGGCAAAATATGGTCATCACTAGAGTTTCTTCCTCTTCATCCCTTCTTGGAATTTCTTCTTCCTTGGTTACATTGGGAAGTACCCTCTCTTCAACTACTATGGTTTCAGTTTCCCTTTCTACTACACTAAGAGCTTAATCAATATCCACATTAGTAGTATCCTTGCTTGGCACTTCAATATTGAGATGACCATTTGTCATGCTTCTTTTCATTGATGAATTTCATGTTATAGTTCCACTCAATATATATCAAAAATATTCCCTTTTTTGAGTAGGGAATATTCTTTAGTTTTTTAGAACATGAGGGACTTATGTCTATTAATAGATGTCATGTATTCATTTTTATTGTAAACAATGTAACTATTTAAGGCATGAAAAAGGCCTATATATAAGGGTTTTCCCCTCAATTATACTTTCAAATAGAACTTTTGTGAAATTAATGAAAATAGAGAATAATTTATTGAATTTATTCACTATTTCATTGCTTTCATATATTCTAGGTTCTCAAGTTTTTAAAATGACAAAGGAATATGTCTCTAATGGTTAAATTTTATAGTAATTTTTTCAATGTGTGTTTTTTTCCTGCTATTCTAACATGATTTGTCTATGTATGCTTTGTTTTCCTTATATTCTATAAACAAACATGCTTAAAGAAATATTATTGTGGGTAGTCATTTTTAAAGCATACTTCTCATATATATGTATGTTATTTACCTTAAGATCACACCTAAATTATGGTATTTTGAGTCTAGTACTAGGATGTCATAAATGTTAGTTTTATTTACACTATTACCAGAAAAAATTGAAAGAAATTTGTTGGTCTCTGTTATTTCAAGGCAAACCTTCTTTTCTTGTCTACCCTTATTCCTTTTTTTTTTAATAAACCAACTTATATTAATGATCACTATAAATATTCACCTATTTATTTAATTTTTGGTCAATAAATTGGCAAAATATAAATCAATCTACATCATACCAATGAGAAGAAATTTTGGATAGATTGTTTTAATACTGAGCTACTATTGTCCCTATAATTGGGTATATTTGTAAAATAAAGGTGGTATCCACATAATGATTCCAAAAAAAATTAATTAAGCCTTAAGATATTCTAGGACCTACACAATAAACTATGACATATTACTCTACTTCAAATATTGCATCCTTGACATAGATGTACATCAATAGGATAAAAATTAGGTACTAGATAAAGGACCTTCTTTATTTGTTTTGAGTAAAATTTTAGTCTATTTAATTTGAAATGTAGAATAATTTATTTAAATACACAAACATTGGTATAAAAACTATAGTTTATTTTCATCTTCTATAAGGTCTTTGCAGCTTTTGAAAGATCTCTATGAAAATGTGTTTATCCAAAAGATCCTTGAAATAATGGCTCAAGTCTAAAGATATTTTGGCATTTCCCATATAATCCATTTATATTTCATCTAAAAACATCAAAATAGGCATGTAATTAAATTCTTTAGATAGATTAGGATTTGTTTCATTTATAGTTGTAAAGGTTTGCATAATTTGAACTAAAAACTTTAGATTTGTAGCATATAAGCATAAAGATTAGTGTCTAATTTTATTATTTATGAAATATCATTAATCCAAGGATTTAAAGATATAAATTGGGTTAATTTACATAATATTAAGGTTTTCCTTAAAAAAAATTGCTTTGAGATGTTCTGATAAGCATAATACACCAAAGGTTACTTAAACTATCTAGTCTAGCATTGATCTTTATAGGCTAGACCAAGTTTCTAACAAAAAGTGCTTGTTTAGGCTTTGAAGATTTGAAGGATCCAAATCAATGAAGGTAAAGTAAGACCACTATGATTAATTATTGACCCTTGTGTGGGGTTCTTTTATGTTGAGTTGACAAATCTTTACCTTCTTTAGCATATTTGGTGAACCTTTGCTACATTTTGGATTTCTAGTATAGATATTTTATATATCATCCTAGAGTTACCCAAGATCCAAACTAGATCTCACTCTGAAACTAGAGTTCCCATTGGATCCTTAGAAACCCATAAAAAATCTAAAGTTGATAAAGTGAGATGTGAGAAGTCCAAATCCCACCCTACCTCTCCAATAAAATAGCATCCATCTCTTCTATTTTACATATGGCCAATCATGGCATGGTTAAGGGGATCCTCTATAAATGTGCATGGTCATGTGCTTGATTTTATTAATAACCTTAAAATGACCTCCCCCTATTTAATACATCTAAAGGTGCAATTTATGAAGAACATATCAAGTTATTTAAGGTAGGCTTAGTCTTTTGAATGTCATCCATAAAAATGTAATTTGTAGACTCAACTCATTTAACTTTAGGGAATTAGCCTACAACTATTTCCTCAACTTACCAAAGGATTATATCATAAAGTGGAACCAATTTAATGATACCTTTATTACATAATTAATAAGGTTCATTAGCTGATGATTATCTACCAATAATTCACTATCAAAAATTAATACCTGAGTGAACCCATAAGAACTTTTAATTCTAAATTACATAAGATTTATAGCCTCACCATAGCTATTTATCAATGTGAAAATGAACTGGCACTTAAAATTTATAAAAATTTCCTACACCTAATGATTTTTATCTTTCTACATAGGTCCATGAATGTTAATATGCTACCACTCATATATGCAGAGGCCATACATATTAATGAACAAATGAACTTGTAAAGGCATCCTAACTTTTTTATCCCAAACATCAACCCAAATTTTCCTACTTTGAACTTAGTTCCAAATTTAAATCAAAATGTGCATACATTAAATCAAACATCTTACCTCAACCAATTTCCATTAATCTATGTATCTCCTAGTCAACAACTAGTATTCTTTAATTAGTCTAATGTTGGAACTTATCCCCAAAATAAAAATCAATATTTGGTCCCTATTAATAACTCCAACACCTAAAATTTTGTCTAGAACCCATTTCATACTGCTAAACTTGAGTCCTCAAAGGGAGACATAGAAATAATTCAAATAATGGTCCAAAAACTAGGTAGTGAATTTTTGAATTTTCAAATTCAAATGAGAAACATGAGGGAATTTTTAATAAAAATTACATGTTTAAGAAGTATAATGGACATTTCAACTAGTCTAACAATAATAATAATAATAATAATAATAATAATAATAATAATAATAATAATAATAATAATAATAATAATAATAATAATAATAATAATAATAATAATAATGAGCCCCCACCCAATAAGATCCCTAAAATAAATATCTAAAAATTGGACTTGCATAATTAGTTTAGGGTCTATAAAATGACTTGACATGGAGAGATAGTCTACATAGAATTATTTAATGCCTTTTAAAAGTTTTAAGGTGAGCTAGAAAGTTATGACATTATCTCAGACAATCAAGGCAATACTAGAAATTTTAGAAATATAAGAACACTAGACAATGGGTCCAAAGTTATTGAAATGGACCTTATGATTAAAACTTATGATTTTATAGACCAAGAAGAGAATGATATTGAAACAAACATGGATGATATCCATGATTTTTTATAGTAAAAAAGAGAAATTATGCCTTAAGGAATAGAGATAAAAAGGAATCATTGAAAACTTCCATAGTGCCCATCAAAGTGAACACTCCCCTAGATCATATAACTAATAATGATCCTCCTCTCCCAAGGGAAATGAGACTCAACTGACTATAGATTTGGTTATAATTGGATCCAAATGTTTATAAAACATTATGGAAGATATGAAGAAGATTAAATCTATTATTACCTTGCAAGAGCTTACTCAAATCATGGAGTAGTGTGATTTTCTACTAAAATCATTAATTGATAAATCAGACAAAGGTAAATCTCACTCTATGAATGTAAACATGGTATTTTATAAAAGTAAGTTTGATTTCCCTCCATTTTTTTTAACTCTTAGAATTTTTATAAATAATGTGCATAATTATTTACTTGATTATAAGGCCTCTACTAACATAATGTTCATAGCTATTTGTGAAAAGTTGGGACTAAGTCCAATCAAGTTTGACTGAGTTATTGCCCAATTAGACAAGTCAAAGGTTAAGGTGGTAGGAGAACATTTGAACATTCATATTTAACTAGATCATGAACCTTAGATTCATTAATTCATCAATATTTAGGTAATGAAAATCCTAGAAGTGTATGGGATGTTGTTGAGTAGATACTGGAAAAAATCCCTAAATAGATACATGTCAATAGATCGATCACATATGTAGTTACCTTAGATGGGTGTGCCCAATTAAATTTGAATCGAGAGAGAATCAAGAATGAATTTCATGATAATAGAGTATAATGCCAAAAATTAAAAAGCAAATTTCCATTTCATTGGCTTAGGCATGTATCCTCTTGATACTACCAATTTGAATGAAAGTAACCTAATGGCCAAATATGAAGGATTTTGGAAAATGTACTTTGATGATGAAAAATCTAAATAAGGCTCAGGGGTAGGTATCATATTAAAAAATACAGTTGGAAAATAATATTTGGTAGCTTATAGACTTTAATTTCAATTCACTAATAATCTTGTAAAGTATGAGACCTTAATCTTTGGACTTCAATTTACCATCAAACATAAGGTAAGGAAATTATTAGTCCATGGTGATTCAAAATTAGTCATTAATTAGGTACGTAGTTAGTATCAATTCAAGTTTTATTATATAAGTAAATATAAGTCTAGAGCTTAGGGTTTTATTGAAATTTTTGTAGTATTTAACATTACCTCTATAACCAGTGATCAAAATTGGTTGGCATGTGTTGGATTCTATAATGGAAAATCTATCCCCACTCAAGGCTCTCAAATTGTAGAAGTTTATAGTCAAACTAATATCATGCCCTTCTATGCTAGATAAATTTAATCACTTTTAGGTATTTGAAGATGATAAATAAATCATCAATTTTAAGACTAGTTCTAGAGTCTTTAAGTCACATATAATTGATGAACATGAAGAAGAGTTTACAAAAGAGGTCAAAACTAATGAAGACAACATAATCCAACTTAAGAAGAATAAAATTCCTAAGGGCATGGTCTCTTTTAAAAGGGTATTCAATAAAGATAAGTCAAAAAGTGATACCAAGGTACCCAAGGTAAGTGGAAAAGATTATAAACAAGTCAATTTGGGCTTGTTGAACAATCCCCAAAATGTCAATATTAGGCTAGTATGTATGAAGGAAGAGTTAATCAAAGTAAATAAAATATTGTCTAAATTCAAGGACATAATTACATGGTCTTACAATGATATAAGAGTATTTGACACTTTATTCATCACTCACATGATCCCTTTGAAAGAAAAATGCAATCCTTTCAGAAAAAGGTAGATACCTATGAACCCTATTCTATAGCCACTCATTTATAAGGAAGTGAAAAAGTTAATATATGTGAGAATTGTCTTCCAATCAGACACTCTACATGGGTGGCTAACTTGGTCCCAATAAAAAAAAGGAATGGTTAAATTTGACTCTACATTGACATTCTTAACCTTGATAGATATTTTAAAAGGACAACTACCCATTTCCCTCTTTAGATGAGGTAATTTAAACGATTAACAACTCTTAAATGATGTCTTTATTAGATGGCTTTTCTAGATATAACCAAGTACTGGTCATCAAAAAAGACATGATGGAGACTACCTTCATGACCAAGAGGGGAATGTTTGCATATAGAAGGATTCCTTTTAGACTCATCAATATCAGGGCTACCTTTCAACATGGCATAGACCATGCACTCCAAGGACTAATTGGTAAGTTCATTATTATTTATATGGATGACTTAACCATTTTATCTAAGAATAATAAAGATCATGTGATGTACCTTTAGCAAGTTTTTGAGAAATGTAAGAGCTTTGGTATCTCTCTGAACCCCAAAAAAGTATCATTTGTGTGACCTAAGGTAAGTTCTTAGCACACATAATCATGAGGAATTATATTTCTATAGACCCTATTTGAATTAATTATATTTTTAAGGTTGATTTTATTAATAACATAAAAGAGTTAAAATCATTTTTTTATAAAATAAAATTTGTATGCAAATTTATTTCAAGTTTCACTAAAATTGTTAAACCCCTAAATTCCATGCTGAAAAAAGATTCAAATATTGATTAGATGCTCAAGGCTAAGAAATATTTCTAAGACATCAATAAATCCATAGTACATGTACTCATGTTAATTATCCTAGATTTTGATAATGATTTATACCCTTATTCTTTTGCTTATGATCACATGATGCTTGTTATTTTAATGCATAAACTAGATGACAAAGAGTACTTGATCACCTTTATGAGTACAAACTCGAAGGATGTTGAATTAAGATATATGATCTTAGATAAAAAAAAAATTATGACTCGGTGAAGTCCATAAAAAAGTTTAGACACTACATGCTCAAAAACAAGACTCACACCATTGTACCTAACCCTACCATTAAGGTTAATGTTAGCTAGAATGATTTTGGGGAAAGATGAGGGAAGTGGATGACCAAGCTCCAAGAATATGACATAAATATTAAGTTTACCAATATGGTATGGGGCCAAGGTTTGATTCAATTAATCACTAAGAATAATTCTCAAATTGATGTTTTACAGGTGGAAGTAGACCAAGTCTCAAGTGAGGTGGTAGAAAGACATTATCTATTACTTATTGAATGGAACTTTCCCCCAAAATTGAAAAGAGAACATAGGAGAGCATTCAAGCACAAACATTTACACTTCATGATCAAAATAAGAGTGATCTACAGAAAAAATATGAAGGGATCTACTTGAGATGTATCTCTATAAATGAAGATATAGATATAATCAACAACTTCCATGATAAATTGGGAAGTAGGCACCCTTTGAGAAAAACCACTACCCATAAAATACCCAAATTAGGTTATTACTGGCCTGCAATATTCAAGGATGTGCATGCTCAAATATAAGCATGTCATCAAATTTAAGTGTTTGATAATAGATAAGTAAGGGCAGGTATGCCTTTACAACTAGTGATTGAAACTAGGCCATTTACCTAATGGGGATTAGAATTTGTTAGAGTCATCAATCCTAACTCTTTATCAAGACACAAATTTATGTTGATAGCCACCCAATATTTTACTAGGTAGACTAAAGAAATTACCATTAACAACTAAAGGGTAATTAATGTCATAAAATTCTTAGAGGAAAATATTATAGCTAGATTTAAGACCCCCTTATCTCTAGTGTGATAATGGTTTAGCTTTCCAATCCACAAAATTTATAGAGAGGGTTTATGACAACAAGTTTTTTTTCAATTTTTACTCAATCCATCATCCTTAAGGAAATGGAATTGTAGAATCAATGAACAAGACCCTGATGAATGTAATAAATAAATTAGTAGATAAAAATCCAAGAGAATGGTAGTCACTATTAAAATATGCTCTATGGGTAGAGGGAACTAGATACAAATGATCTCTGATGTCATCCCCATTATTACTAGTGTATGGGTAGTAACCAATATTTTCCATCACATTTTAGCTTCCCACTTATGAGTTCATGGCTAAATATATGGATGATTATGAAAATTTTCAATTAAGGATATTGAATATTATCGAAATAAAATATGCCAAAGATGAAGCCCTCAATAATTTTAGCAAACACCAAGACATAGTCAAAATGTGGTTTGACAAGAAGGCCAAAATTAAAATATTTCAAATCTCAGACTTGGTCTTACTATGGGACAAAGACCATGAGAAAAAAGGCTAGCATGACAAATTCATATGCCTTTGGATCAGGTCATATCAAATTATATAGATATTGGGTGATAATGCATTTAGATTAAAAGACTTATAAGGAAATAAAATAGCTCTACTAATGAATGAATAGTAATTGAAGCATTACTTCTTAGATACCCCTTGCACCCCCATCAAAGGATTATGAGTTGGTTTACTTTAGTAATTGGTAGGTGTAGATTAGTTTCCTTTCTACTTTGCTTCCTTATTGTGTGTTTATTTTTAGTTATTTTCTTTCCTTAGATTATTCATTGTGTGTTGTAGCTTATCAATAAGCCCTCTACGTAAAATGTTGAGTTCCTCTTGTATTTGCTCCAATTTCTAAAATTTGATAGTTAAGGTGTTGAAACCCATGTGCATCACAATAACTAGTTATATAAAGTGAGAGACTGCACTATGTGTTGGAAGAATTTAGTCATAAGATTTCCCTAAGTGCATCACATCATAAGATTTCTTGGGTAGAGTTTAGTCACTGAAAGTTAATGAATCTTAAGAAAAAGTTCTAAAATATCTTAAAACCTAGATAACAAACTGGTTCCCAACCTCTATAGGTTTACACATTATATATATACATATATACATATATATATATACATATATATATGTATATATATACACATATATGTATATATATATGTATATATATACATATATATACATATATATATATATATATATATATATATATATATATGTATGTATATATATATATATAGACACACACACACACACGTATATCAAGTTGAAATAAACTTGGCACTATAAGCCACATTCCTTTCAAGGTGATTCAGTTAACCTCTTCTGGGGCTATGAATGTCTAGATAGATGTGGAGAAAGTCCTAGAGTGGAGCCAAAGGTATTTTTGTCAAGGCTATGGATGCATAGATGATAGCATAGTACTCCTAATCCACCCCATTAAAATATGGGCATAATTATATCTACCTAAAAATTCCTACTTAGAACCTATGTTCAAGACCATGATGCTTGAAGTTGCTAATTCTGAAACCCAAAGGCATATTCATAAATTAATTTAAAACACACATATAGTATGAATATTTTTTAGATTTTTAGGCTTCAGTCCATCAAATGGAAATTTTTTATTTCTAGAGAATAAATCCTATTATTTGATGCATCCACCAAGGAGTGACTACTTCAGGGTTATATTATAAACCAAGAGTTATGAATTCTAACATATTTTTATGTTTCCCATAGAGGTCACCATTTGTTGAGATAAACATGCCCCATTTTTCTAAAAATGGGGACCCTATGAAAAATTTATGTCATCCACCCTAAGAAATACCTTACCATCGGAATCACATGACTAAACCCCACTTTGTATGACTTAAAATATTTAAGAGTCATGTTATTTCATGGAAAATATTAACTAGGTACTTTTTAAATATTTTATTAATGGTTTATTCATTGAGATTTCTAATGATCTAATTTTTTAAGAATTTTTTCTTACGAGGGGTTATATTTAAATATCCAAGGTATGATCCATATAAATCAACCAAATTTACTTAATTAAGGTTTAAAAATAAGGATCTAACTTTAACTATGTCAAAAATCATATTTGAGACTATGACATACCTTAATTTTGAGTTTTAGACTAAGGTCCAAATCAGATTTCATACTCAAAATGTAAAATTTAGGACTCATCCCTTTTCTTTTTATCTCACTATTTGATAATTTTTTTAGTTTTCATTTGGAAGGAAACCAACACCAATTCAACCTCAATTGACATGCAACAATTTTACATGTATTTATCACTTGACTGCATAAAGTTCCTAATTTTATTGCATTGTTTGAAAAATATCATGACCCCATGACCCAATAATAGTCTACCACTTGTCACTTAGTTTCAAAATTCCAAATTAAAGGAAGATTTATAAATTTTATAACCAAGTGACCCAATTAGAACATGCCATATAGTACCTAGTCATGGCCTTCTGAGACCTCAATTACTTTCTAGGGTCTCACAATAATTCAGTCCAATCACACCATACCACTTGGCACTCCTTAATGAAATTTCAATTTCAATTAAGAGTTATAAAACTCATGAACCATTTACCTAATGGGATTCTACCACTTGTCACTTAGTTGTAATGTTTCAATTTCACAAATAAGTTAAAAATCCCATAACCTAGTGACCCAATCTTAACATGCCACTTGGAACTCATTCATGCCCTTTATAGCTAAGGTGATATGTTTAATTTCAATAATACTATGATTTCATGATAAGATGACACTTATGATTTAGTCATTCAACCCTAGATGGTAAGATACCACATGGAATCCACATAAAAATTAAGAATAATGGGTTGAAGACATGTGCACCCCTATCTCATGATAATGACATGATCAAAGGAAACCATGAAACCCAAATACTATGTAATCAAATTAAAATCTGACACTTGGTATATTGTCACAACATTTTTTTCATTGAAAATTTCATAAAATAAATCCATGTGACAGTGCGAGCTAATGAGAGCTTGACACTTGAAAAACTAGTAGAGGTTCTAAAGACACATCACTTGAAACACTAAAGGGGTCAATCCATGTATCATTTAAAGAATATTTATCTCATAAATATATGACACTTGGTAGAGTGTCACATAATCTACATAGGTGGTTCAACATTCAAAATAAAAGGATTAAGTATCCAAAAAGGTGCCAAGTGTAGAGTACATGTCAATTACAACACCTAGGTGGCACATAGCTATCCATAAAGCATCAATTTTAGGTGAAAATTAAATTATGATGGGGTTTTTTTGGAAGATTCAAACCAAAGTCACTTCACTAAAAATTTCATCCCTGTGATAATAAGACATGTGGACAAATTGAAGGTAGTGATTGGATGATTCCTAAAAGTAAATTTTTGAATCCATTAGAATAAAACTAATGAGCCACCTAGGATTTAAATAAAATAAAGTTAAGATACTTTCCATTTATGATGTATATTATTAAATTTATATTCTAAATTTAGAGTTTAAATATTGCCATCTCAAATCATTAGGTTCACATTTAGTTTTTATCTGCTAAGAATTTTGAAGTATTCTACGAATTTTCTAAAGACTAAAGGGGTCAATCCATGTATCATTTAAATAATATTTATCTCATAAATATATGACACTTGGTAGAGTGTCACATAATCTACATAGGTGGTTCAACATTCAAAATAAAAGGATTAAGTATCCAAAAAGGTGCCAAGTGTAGAGTACATGTCAATTACAACACCTAGGTGGCACATAGCTATCCATAAAGCATCAATTTTAGGTGAAAATTAAATGATGATGGGGTTTTTTTGGAAGATTTAAACCAAAGTCACTTCACTAAAAATTTCATCCCTGTGATAATAAGACATGTGGACAAATTGAAGGTAGTGATTGGATGATTCCTAAAAGTAAATTTTTGAATCCATTAGAATAAAACTAATGAGCCACCTAGAATTTAAATAAAATAAAGTTAAGATATTTTCCATTAATGATGTATATTATTAAATTTATATTCTAAATTTAGAGTTTAAATATTTCCATCTCAAATCATTAGGTTCACATTTAGTTTTTATCTGCTAAGAGTTTTGAAGTATTCTACGAATTTTCTAATGACTTATGTGCATTCCTCCACCAAAATCAATCCATAAGCTCATCAATCACATAATTTAATACCATGGTTGAATTTGAAACATCAAAATCCAACAAGAAATAATAATTTCCATTATTTTACTCTTTTAGAACCAATATCATCTTTTGAGACACTAATTTAAACTCTATTACATTGGCTACCAGAGATACACACTATAATGACTTGTTATAACATATAGAAAAAATTATGGACTAAGATAGTGATGATGAAGAAGGCTCAAATGAAGTATAAGGTTGGATATTTTGGTACTCAAATCTATAGACTTGCACAAGGCAACATATAACCTAGAGGTACTCCCCTACATAGACCTAGTCTACCATATGTTTTTTCAGTCTAGGTGCACTAAAAATATGATTAAATCTTTGAATTTGGGTCAATACATTACTTTCATAGTTGAGATAGCATTTCAATATTACTATGATCTTCCCAAACTAGGTATTTTATATAATTAAGAAATTAGGACTTTATGGCTCTTAACTCATGATATGAGCGATATTTTGAGAGACTAGACTTAGAACAAGGGAAAATCTATATGAAAAACCAAAATCAACCAAATCCCCATCACCCAATTCATAAAATTATTATGAATGGGAATGTCTATGATGAATCAATTACATGGAGATGAATGCATAGGTCATGTAGATGAGAAATGGGTTCCACTTATGTCTTTGGTAATAGATGATGTAAATATTCCCCTTTTGGGAGAAATTATTTCATGTAAATTAGTAGCATAGATCAAAAAGGTTATGGCCAACTAGGGGAATCATTTCTACATGATGTCCTACTTGGTGGATGTCATCTACACCACCCAAAAGTTCCCTCAATTCACCAATTTGGACCCCAAACTAAAATAGACTAAGCCTCATACCTTATCAAAGGTCAAATTATACAATTACAAATAAGACATGGGGGCATAACTAAGTACTTCTATCTTATAGTTTATAGGTCAGTCTATGAAAGGCTAATTCCTAGATTATCTAAGGAAATTAGAGTAACATTGATCACCCTAGGGGAATATTTCTACTACCTAGACTATATAGTGGTGAGAATAGTTAGAATCAAGACATACCCCCTTAATTTTCCCATTATAGTGATAGACAAGCTAAATGAGCAATAAATTACTTTTCAATTACTCACAGGGGTGGATAGACTATGTAAAAATAAAAATAGAGGATTAGTTCATCCTCTATTTTTTAACATTAGCCAATTTAGGATAGAGAATTGGAACTTTGTCATTGATACTACGAAGAAAAGGCCCACATTCAATTTGGAAAGAGATAGCAATAGATAATGGGATGTTGAGTGTATAACATTGAAACATTGCATCAAACACAAGGCAATTTTAAGCATCACCTACCATAGTGACATAGAGGATAAAGATAGATTATACATCAATGCCACAATGATCAAGAGGTAAAGTAGAGATTGAAGGATACTAACATTCCTATTATTAAGGGTAGATTGAAGGATGTAGATTTTTATGAGTTCTTCAAACCTAAGGATTCTCAAACAAGTCTATCTACATCCATAATTTAGATAATTAGAAATACCAATTGACCCTCAACTTAGTCAGAGGATATTACAAGCATTGTCTCCCACTTTGGGGAAGAGAAAAGCTAAGATTAAAACACATACTGAGTAGGTCTCCATTTTGGAAACCATAGCCAACACCCCATCCTGGGTCTACAAGGTTATCTCAATACCTACAAAACCTTTAGTGGTACCTCATTCATCTTTGGTGGAGGTAGTGACACTACCTACAACAATGCTAGCAGCTTCAACACTAGAACTACCTCCCTTGGTTCATGTTAAGGAGGAATCAAGTATTACTGATCAAGAGTTTGTTTATTTGCCTCCCATGTTTTGAAGTAGACATCCCTTGGGTATACTTTTTGAAACCCAAACACCAAACCACATGAACCTGATTCCATATAGGCCCCTTATTAGACATGATTAGGCCCATGACTATCCATTTTCCCATTATAAATCCTTTTATTGTATCATCCACTTTCAAGGTCTTTATGATGGCCAATTTAACTCAAATTCTACCTAGGCCCATACTTAGGCCTAACCCATAATTACTAAAGAAAAGGCATACTATTTCCATTCCCCATGTTTCTTTATTCCCATCAATTATTTAGATAGTGCTAGTTCATTTTCATCCTTAGAAATGACACTTCTAACTTCATCACCTAGATATGCCTTCATCTTGGTCACCTCTACTATTACTTATCAAACATATACCTTATAGGTATTGACACTAGTTCATCAATTGCCTCCATCCACTCAACCTCAAGTGAAATTTTAGATAAATCTCAGATAAAATAAATGTAGTTAGACACCATAAAATGGAAATATTTAGTTGTAATGGAACCTCTATAGGTCTCACTAGAATTTGAAAAGAAGTCTAGAGTAATGAAGAGGCTGACCAAAAATAAGATAACTCATCCATATCAAACAATTATATATGAGTCTAAATAAACCCTATTTTAATTATCCATGAAGAAAAGAGATAATCTTGGCCAATAGAAACAATATGAAGAGGACCCACTCTCATCTCAAAAGGTATATGGTGATGTAACCACAAAATTGGTAAAATGGATGCAACAAAGATCAACTGAGGTAGAGAAATAACACAAAGCCACATTACTAGAGGAGACCATCACCAAGGTGGAATGGGTTGTTGAGGTTATTTAACACCCTAAATAATCTAGCTTAGTACAAATTAAAAGGGGATACATTATATAATAGGATACTTAAGTGGAGAACACCTATGGGATGTATGATAATAAGGTAATCAAATTGGTCAAGTT
This sequence comes from Torreya grandis, assembly GCA_037957365.1. NCBI lineage: Eukaryota > Viridiplantae > Streptophyta > Pinopsida > Cupressales > Taxaceae > Torreya > Torreya grandis. The sequence continues at coordinate 46,823 of JARHVA010011335.1, read as the reverse complement.
GATTAGAATGAATAAATTTGAAGACTTGAACTTGATCCTCATAGATTATTTGATCATTACTCAATCTTATATCATTAGAAGAAGGAAAGCTTTGAACTAGTGGATTGATGAAATGATATCTTTGGGCTAGTCTCTCACTTAGTAGGGTGATAGAGTTATAACCCTGCTTAAGGAGGTTAAAATCACACACATTGATAACAAGGATAGATATATCATCATCAAGGATGATTTTATATCCCAACACAAAATTTCAACATCAATTTTTGAAAATAGGTTATGGATAGAAGAGTGACCTTTGGGTAAGAGATAGTATACTTGGCAGCATCGACCAATCAAATAATAGAAAAGGTAATGGTAATTAATGAATTCATAATCCCCCTCTTAGATAGACATAATTTAATGTTAGATCTTATTTCCAAATTAATAAAGGATCCCATTATATATTTTAAATTGATAGACAATGATTAAAATAAATGCTTAAATGCATGGAGAGGATGGATAGAATATGAGAAGTAGGAAAGTAGTAGGCAATAGGTGGTCACCACTAGAGATTATTCCTCTTTGATCCCTCTTAGAATTTCTTCTTCCTTGGTTACATTAAGAAGTACCCAATATTCAGATGTTATGGTTTTGATTTCCTCTTCTACTACATTGGGAGCTTCATTGTCATCCACATCATTATTATCCCATCCTAGCACCTTAAGAGAGAAATGATCATTTGTTAGGTTTTTTATTTGATGAATGTCATGTTCTATTTCAACTAAATATATTATAAAAACATTCCATTTTTTGAATAGGGAATATTCTTTAATTTTTTAGAACATGGACTTCTATCCACTAATAGATGTCATGTGTTTGGTTCTCTTGTAACCAGTGTAACCATTTGAGGCATGAAAAAGGCCTATATGTGAGGGTTTTCCCCCTCAATTATACTTTAGAATATAAATTTTTTGAAATTAATGAAAATAGAGAGAATAACTTATGGAATTTGTTCACTATTTCATTGCTTTCATATTTTCTAGTTTCTCAAGTTTTGTATATGATAGAGGACTTCATGTATCTAGTGGTTAAATATGATAGTAGTGTTTTCAATGTAAGTTGTTAGTTTGTGATTTTTACTATTCTAATGTGATTTTTATATATATTCTCTATTTTATTTATATTCTACAAACAAATGTACTTCAATTAATTTATTGTGGGTGGTCATTTTGTAAGCATACTTATTAGATATATTCATGTTATTTAACTTAATATCACCACTACATTTATGGTATTTTAAGTCTAGTAATAGTATCTCATGAATGTTAGTTTTATTTTCACTATTATCATAAATAACTAAAGGAAATTTTTTGGTCTTTTTTATTTCAAGGTAAACCTCATTTTATGCTCTACTCTTATTCATTTTTTATTTATTTTTAACATGAACCACCTTACTTTAATGCTCACTATAAATATTAACATATTTGTTTAAATTGTAGGAAACAAATTGGCAAGATATAAATTGATTTACATCATAACAATTAGAAGAAATTTTAGATAGATTATATCACTATTGATCTACTATTGTCCCTATAGTAGGGTTTTCTTGAAGACTAAATGTGGTAGCCACATAATCATTCTAGAAAAAAATGAATTAAGCCCTAAGGTCTTTCAAGACCTACAAAATTAATTGAGACATTAATATACTAAAAAAATTACATCCTTGACATAGATGTACATCAATAAGAGAAAAATTTGGTGCTAGGATGAGCTTCTTTATTTGTATTGAGTAAAATTGTAATGTATTTTGGTTGAAATATAGAATAATTTATTTAATTACACAAATATTGGTTTAAACACTATAGTCTAAGGATATTTTGGCATTGCCCCTTTGATCTATTTAAATTTCATCTAAAAACATCAAAATAAGCATGTCATTGAATTCTTTAGACAAATCAGGCTTCTTATCATCTATATTTGCAATGTTATTCATAATTTTAACTAAGAAATTTAGATCTATAGCAGATAATTATAAATACCAGTGTCTAAGTTGATTATTTTTGAAAGATCGCTAAGCTAAGGATATAGAGATCTAAATTTGGTTCATTCACATAATGTTAAGGTTTTTCTTGAAATATTATTCTTTGAGATATTTTGATAAGTGTAATACACCAAAGGTTGCTTAAAATATCTGGTATAATTTTGATATTTTCAAGTGAGACCAAGTTTCTAACAAAAAATGTTTGTGTAAGCTTTAAAGTTTTGAAGGATCTAGACCAACAAAGGTAAAATAAGACCACTCTACCTAATTTTTAACCCTTATGTGGGGTTAATTTTTGTTTATTTGACTAATATTTACCTTCTTTAGCATATATGGTGAACCTTTTCTATATTTTGGACTTTTATCTTAGATCTTTTGCATAGCATCCTAACGTTACCTAGGATCTAAACTAGATCTCACTCTAAAACTAGAGTTCCCCTTAGATCCTTAGAAACCCATAAAAATATAGAGCCAACAAAAGGATGTTTTGGAATTCCAAATCCCACCCTACCTCTCTAGTGAACATGTATTTGTATCCTCTATTTTACATCTGACCAGTCATGGCATGGTTAGAAGGATCCCCCATAAATGTGCCTGGTCTTATGCATGATTTTCTTAGGAACCCTAAAAAGTACCTCCCCCTCTTTAATCCATATAGAGGAATAACTACTAAAGAACATATTAATTTTTTTAAGGAAAATATTAATATTTTTACTTTTATCCATGAAGATATATCCTACATACTCTTCCCATTTATCTTTAGGGAAGTAGCCTATGACTGGTTCCTCAATTTATCAAAGGATTCCATCATATGGTGGTACCAATTAATGATACCTTCATTACATAATTTATAAGGTTCATTAGCCTTGATATTATCTACCAAAATTTTAATATCCTAAATTGAGACATGAGTGAGCCCATAAGAGCTTTTAATTCTAAATTCTAGAAGATGTATAGCCTCACCATAGCTCCATATCAGCCTATAGATGACTTGATACTTGGAATTTATAAAAATTCCCTAGATCCAATAACTATTATCTTTCTATACAATGCCATGAATGTCAATATGCTTCCACTACACATGCATATGCCATATATATTGAGGATCAAATATACCCACAAAGGCATCCTACCTTTGCTATCCTAAACATCAACCCAACTTTTCCTACTCTAAACCTAGTTCTAAATGCAAATCAAAATGTACCTATGTCAAATCAAACACCTGAAAAACTTATCAACTATAGTAAGTAATCCTAGGTCTTATATATTGTGCTCTCTACCTTTACTTTGAAATTACTTGCTATCATCTAAATAAGGTCTTCAAATATGGCCTTAAGGACCAATTCCCTACTTTGGTTAATCACACCATTGATCCTCATCTACCATAAAATTGTAATGGCATGTTATTTATAGCTGATGAGTTTTAGAACTAAATTTTGCATCTCTTGATCCCACCTAATCAATTTATCTCTCTTGGTATATATGTAGTTCAAATTTAATGTTGCATTTGGAGTAGTTATTAGGTTCAGGGAATCATAAGCCTCTTTCCAAGCCACTTAGCTTAAGAAATAAATTTTGGCATCCATTTTATTCATATTATCAGCAAGGGGGTATACATCTACTCACTTGGGTTATGATTCCTTCTTTGCATTCCTTATTAACTAGATGACATCATATAACTTTCAAGTTGATCCTTGTACATTATCTACAATGTCCTTTAGAGGCTATGCGGTACTCCTTTCTTTTAGTGCCTCCACATCCTAATAAATTCCTTTGAACATTTATTTTATTACTCCCCCTATAGTGTCTACAAAAGTGTGGGGGTATTTTATGTAATTATCTATATGAAAGGAGAGAATTCTTCTTCTCTTGGTTAAAGAGAACACATATTATCTTTTCTCCAAATCCACATTTTGTCCTTCAGACATTATGGTTTCCATTTTAAATTTTCTCATAGTCTTAGTTTATTTATTGAAATGAAACTTTACTATTCATTTCTCAATAATAACCAAGTCTTACCTACCTTATTTTTTTCATTTCATTTTATGGATCTATTTAGGAATGTTTAAGGTAATTAGCTAAATGAAGGTTCTAACTACTTTCTAGGAGTGGTAGATGGAGATTTACATAGGGGAATCATGGGTTTGGGAGAATATTTGTTTAGTTGGGGGAAAGGGGGAATAACTCTCCTCCATCTAGTGACCTTCTTAGGAGCCACTATGTCAATTATTACTTTCCCTTTTTTGACCCCTTTATGTTGTAATAGTGGTAGACTCTATTTGGGTTACATGACCAATTTTTGGGCCCAATTGAGTGAATGGTTAGGAAGGAGTAATTAGGGAATCCAAAATGGTTATGGAGACAAAATATTCAAAATGTACCTACTTATTAAGTCTAGAGGGCTAAGGGGTTGAGGAAGCAAAGAATGAATAAGTAGGAAAGAAATTGAGAAAATTTTGTAAATAATACACCACTAATATAAAATTAACCCAAATAGGTCCTTTTAAAGGTTATATGGGTGGTTCCATAGTCTTAATTATAGGGGTTAGGATCATTGGTTACAAAATTGGCATTATAGTTGCTTGGGCCTTACTTTCTTGGCTTGAAGAGTTTGAAACATGTGGAATGGTCACTATATTACTAACTAGAATAGTAGTAGTTGAAATAATGGGTGAGGGATAAGGATTTTTTTCACTTAAACTTTGTGTAGTAGTAATTAGGGGAACTATTACTATAGATATCATTATTGTGTTGGGAGATGCCCAAGTTAGAGATACATTCACTAATTACCCTTATGTTAAAGTTATAGGTTTTGACTCTTCTTCATCTCCACTACCTCCATTTGGGTCCCAAATTAATTTAATTGATACTTAATTAGTCTTCAAAATCTTATTTTTAACTAGATAATCCTCTTCTAGTAGCCATTTATCCTCGGGGTCACTTTATGTGGTCTCACTAATGGTTTTAGATAATGATGTCTCTATTTTATCTTCCCATTCCTCTTTGGTGGATTGTTTATTTTCACTATATGACACTTCCAAAGGTTTTTCTTACTTAGAGGTTTCCTTGGTTGGATTAACATGAGGAGAAACTAAAGAATTTCTCTGATTCCACTTATATACAAAGGGGATTGATGAGAGTAGAATTTGTGATAGAAGGGGTGAGGTAGAAATAGGTGAATCTATTGGAGAAATAGGTGGTGATGAGGTGAGGTTAGTAGTGGATACAAGGGTCAAACTTGGGTAATTTGACACTCATAAAGAAAAAGTAGACTTTTATGGAGGTGGTAGTTTAATGGTTTGGATTGGGGGTATGAATGGAGCCAAACTAGAAATAAGGTAAAGAAAGATGAGAGACTCACCAACCATACCATTATGAGTGGAAAAAATGAAAACATAGAGAATGGTCCATTATATTGAGTTAAAAATGTGGGTCTTATTGTAGTGGTAATTGGTTGAGTGGTGAACACCATACTCATTTTTGTAATGGTAACCACTAAGATAGGATGTTAAGGAGGGCCATGGTTGATTCCCTATCCACTTCCCATAGGTGTTTATCTAAATGGACCAGCCTATTCTTGTCCTTTTGATTAAACCTATGGTATGGATAGTTGAGGAGGTTTTGTAACCTAATTCTCCTTCTCAATTCTCCTAACCTCCTCCTTAGTGGTCTTAAGATGATATTGTATATGATTGCCTACCACTATAGACATATTCAACTTATTCATTCTTATGTAGAACTCTATACCATTCAAAGCATCTATAAATACTTCATCATATGGATATGATACATAGTTGTAGTCAATTTTCACCTTTCCTCTTACTTTGTTTAGGTGTTGTTTGACCATTTTTATTAGACCCCATTGCTTTTAAGGTGCCCACTTGAAATCATAGTGTGTTCTAATTTTTCCCACTAGATAAAAATGCTCCTGTATAGTGTCTTAGATTCTACTAATATGAATGGGAGGTAGGTGGAAAACTTATTATTTTTCATTTCTTAGTGAAACATCTACATATCAATTTTTTCAGTTATAGTTTCCTATTCTTCCACCATTAGGACCAATCGGGGTAGATATATATGAGGAGCCCTAGTACACTCTATTCTAATGATTTTACAATCTAGATAGATCCAATATTCACGAATATTATGAATGGTTCTTCATATTTGATCTAATAATATAGGCATGTCATTTCTAAAAATGGCTTAGTATACCATTGGATAGAAGGTATCGGTCAGTCTAGTCATATTATTCTTGAATTTGTATATATAAATAAAATTAAAATTCATCACAAATTTGGTTCTTGGGATACTCATTTGATGGCTCCTAAGGTTACTAAAAATTTGAGTGAATAATTCCTATTATGGTGTCTATCAGATAAGAAATCATATATAAGTTGTTGTCTAGTTTGTTTATTGAATTGAGAGCTTGGATGATCAAATTGGCACTAATTATGTCACCAATATCTATGATCTTAGTGAAAGTGAGGATGGTGTCCCATAGGGGAATCCAAACCTCAATGATGTAGGTTATGTTGGGAAAACCATAGAATTATTTTATCAAGGCATAAAAATATTGTTTCTAGGCCTAAAGATGGTAATGAGGATAGCAAAAATAAGGCCTTTGACTATGAAGGTACAAAGTTCACTTGCCCATTATCACAATTTAGTTGCTTCATTATTTCCATACATCCATGAATTGACTAGGGATTTATTATAGGACATTTCAAGGAGGAGGAGCCTATATTACTTTTCAAAGGTAAGCCCACTAATATATGATGTTGGAGTGTTGAGTTGGAAAAAATGTAAAATTTTGCCATAAATTTTTCCATTTGTAAATAAATCAAATAATAGGTCAATACATACAAGACATTACCTTAGGTTTTTCCACAACATTATGTAGGCCCATTGATTTTATTTCCACTAGGTCTTATATGCACATATGTATAAAGGTTGAGAGTTTATCCTTAGTGTGATAAGGTTCTATTATTTCAACTTCCTCCCATATAATAGAATAATGCTTGAATTTGTAGTTGAGGGAAACTTCATCGAACCTTGTATCTATGTACTTATAAGGTCTTGAAATGGAATACATAGAGGGGAAGGTGTAAGACTTGAATCATAAGTCATTGTTATGCAACTAAGAGCTTTGGTTCTCTAAAACTGTAGAATTACTTGGACATAATAGAGCTTGAATTCATACTTACAGCTACTAGTTAGAATGCAATGTAATTGTAATTGACTTTATTGATTGCATATATTACCTTTGGATTCATTACCTTTAATGAATTTTATAAATTAGTTGGAAAATTCATGTAAATTAATGACATCAATGGCCCTAGCTTCCTGTGTTTTCTTCTATTTCCATATTTTGAATTTACCTTTTGAAGTACCACCATTTTTGTAATACCCATTTCTAGGTGGCTTTTATTTATTTTTCTCCAAGTGCTTAATCATATCAATTTGAAACTTTTTTATTTCCAACTTCAACCAAAAACATTACCTTATTTTTACCCAATCCCCACATCATTTTCAGGACACATTAAAGAATTTCATTATTTTATTGCTTCTCAAGCTCTTTCTTTGTTATTGTTTGCTTCTTTAATAACTTTATCTCATGACATGATGACAGTTAGTAATATCTTGTGATTTTACTATCTTAGGAGTTATTTATGCCTCTATGTGTACCGCATATGTCCTTAGTGTTCAAGAACACTTATCATTTTATAGTTTTAGGAATTTAGAGAATGAGTATCAGGTTGTGGCATTTTGATGTTACTTATGGTGAAATAAAGATAAAGCAATGTTTAATTTTTCCCAAAAATTTATTTTAATTGATGGTTGGGAGCCATCCTAGTCTAATTATTTGTAAATTTTAAGTATCTATGCTAATGCTTAGCCAATCATGATCAAAACTTAAACTACAGATTAATCTAGATGGATATTTATAATGAAGCTTAAACTAAAGTGATATGGTTAAAAAAGAGAAAATGAAGAGAGTAAGTCAGAAATAAAATGAGTAATTGCCTATTTTAGTCTTAAACATTATGACAAAGCATCAATTACAACTGAGTATGCATTCAAACTAATATATAATACAAAATATCCTAAGATAAGATTTCACTATATACTAGGCAAACTTTGAAGGATGATGTAAAGAATCATAAGTAAGAACCATGTTTACTTTAAATATTTACTACTATAATCAAATAGCATTTTCACATCTAAATACAAAGAAAAATTAAGTGAATCAAATCAAATATCCTTAAAACTAATCTAGCATATGCACAAATTAGAAACCCTATGATTAGAGATGCAACCCAAAATTTGAAAAAACATTCAAAATTAAGACATAAAACTAAAAATTGAGAGAAAATCTATATTAACAATTGACATATCAAATATGGACAATCTTTGAATAATTAATTGGTTATATTAATTTCTCCAAGTATATAAAATTTTCTCAAAATTATCTCCCTTTTTCAAATGGTAATACTTTCCTTTTATAAAAAGATAAGGTAGTACACCAATCAGTTATAAGATACAATTGTACAAAAGATAAGGACAATTATCATTCTTTAAAAAGATCTAGAATACATTTGTTTCTAAAAATTGCTCTGACCTAGAGGCAATATGATAACAAACTAGCTTATGCCTTATAAAAAATATTCTATATTTCAAATATTGCAATGCTTTATAAAAATGAATATTAAATAAGTTGGTGGACCTATTATCAAAGGTTTCCTTATTGGTCTTACAAAAGTTTCATGGCCCTCTAATGTTGTTCTTTGATTAACTCTAAGTCCATAGTTGGCTTAATGAGGCAAACCTCTTCTTGATTATCTAGGTTATCCAAGTCCCTATCATCTTTGGCCATAACCTCTTTTATGATCCTAGCTTCTATAATATTTTCCTCTTTTTTGAAGATCATGCCTAAAATCCTACCATTATCACTTCTTGATCTACCTTGGCTCATGCCCTTTACTTCATTCATCACTAAAGTGACTATATGCTTGTACTCTATATCATCAATTATCCCCAGGGTTATAGTCTTGGTAGGATTGGCTAGCATATTTCCAAGAGCTGATCAATCCTAGTGATCAATTCCTTATCATCAACTAGGAGTCTATCCAAACTTTATCTATGAATTTATACCCTATATTTTGTCCAGTACTATTCCTATTATGGTGGTCAGGTAAGCCAAGCTAATATTATCTTAGTCTTTGCCCCATACCATTCTATTATTAACCCCTTAGCTACCTCACCTTGTTAGCTTTGGGCATCCTACCTCATCTTTATTTATTTGAAAGAATCAAACATATCAAAGAATTAATCCACAAACATGTTTATTATGGCATCAGGCACTAAAAAAAATAGCCTATCTCTAAATTTTATTTTTCCTTTTCCAAGTTTTTAATTTTATGTTTCATTCCTAAGATGCTAGATCTAACATGGGAATTATGGGCCTCTGATATAATTTTAATATCCTCCTCATGGATAGGAGCCTTACCAAGTTGTTTCCCTCCAATTGGGGTTAAGCATGTAAAGGGCTCAACCTTTTGGAAGGTGAAATAATTAGTTCCTACCATGGCCTTCCTTGTAGTGACCCTTTCTAATCCAGCTATCTGTAGATTGAGTTGCATAGTGGTGGATGTATCTATGAATTTTGGAGGCTCTGGGACCTCTAATCCTTGATACTTGATGCTCCTAGAACATCTATTTTCTTTCCCTTTGGCCCTATAATGGCCACAATTCTTCTTTCTTCCTATTACTTTATTAAATCCCTAATCCATGGCTTGATTTCCTTATGAACATCCACATTGATAGATTGGGTCAAGGCCCAAGAGTGGGAGTGGGAAGGGATATTTTTAGTCTTTCCATACATAAACCAATCAGAGATGATTGGTCCATGAATGATAAAATCTTCACTGAATAGGTTGATCTCAGTTATGGGATGAGTGAGAATCAACCTTTTCCTCTTCCTTAGTCCAATAAGGACCAATGCCAACTCTAACTTCCTCTATTTTGGATGCCCCACTAAGAATATATTAAGCACTATTTCCTTCCATTTTTTTTTATCAACTTGCTCTAATTGAACTTGAGCTTCTTCATACTATGCTTCTTCTTCCTCAAACCCATATGCTTCAACAAGATCTTTAAGGGAACCTTCTACTATTTCATTTGGTTCAAGGGAAATTATATCCAAGTGCTCAATAATTGATGGTGGTCTTTGAGGGAGAGATGAGGACGAGGGTCCCTCTCTAAGTCTCTCTTCTATCTTTTCCTTACTATTTCCTTATATAATTTATGCTTGGGGTTGTGGGAGATTCATCCAAGGTTGGTCTTGAGGTGGCCTCGAAGAGCCAAGAAAAAAATGGTACTAAAAGGGATGAATAAACCATATTTCCCCCATTGTTTTTTTGTCACCGCTTAGTGTATATATAATCTTGACGTTGGTTCCCTTAAACTTGGTCAATACTTCCTCAAAGTTGTTAGCCTTAATCTAGGTGTCATGAGGGCCTAGTTCATGCTCATATGTTGGTTTGGGAAGTTTCTTGTTCTTCAAATGTGGACCTACTAAATTCTTAGGATCCCACTATCTGAGATCATCCAATTTAAATTTAAAATATTCCTTATGCTTGGATATAGTGTCCACCTATTTCCAATCTTGTAAAATTGTTCTTCTTATGGTCAAAGGAAAGGGATGGAGAAGACCTTTCATTTTTCCTTACAAACTCCATCAACACCATAAAGGAGTTGGGATGAAATTTATAGTTTTGATAGCTTATGAGGAATTTAGATTGGCGACCTATAGGGTTGGGTTATAACTCCCTCAATTCTAATAATCATGCAATCTAGATAAAACTAGATATCACCCATCAGCTCCACATACTTTTTGATCAAAGGGGGAATCCTAGGCATTGGAATCCCTGTGATAGCCTCCACCAATGTAAGATAGACATAGTCACATATGAATTTCATGTGGTTCTTATATTTTAATATGTGAAATTTTTATTAGTGGTGGGAGATGGTGGTTATGCCTTCAAGGGACTAGTTCTTGACGCCTGAGATATTGGTAGAAGCTAGTAGGGCATCCAATAAGTAAGACATAATGTAAAACTACTTATTTGTCTTCCTTTTTATTATAGTGAATTATTACCCAAAGAATACATTGATCATATCTCTAATTATAGGAACAAGCTCTTTCTCCACCATAAATTAAATGTAAGACACCTGTATTTTATTGACATATGTAGTGACAAGGGATATAGATAATCTATTTAATAATTTCATGATAAACCTAATACCTTCCCTAAGCCAGAAAATAGGGAGCTTTCCCTCAAAATCCCAAAAGACATGGTTTCCTTATAATAAACATGGTTTGAGGATGGTGTCTAGGTCATGCTTAGTGGTCCATCCTTTGATTGTGGGTAAGTCCGCATGGAGTTTTAGGATCTAGTAGTAACTTTCAAAGGCTAGTGGGTCAATGTAGGCTAATCTCCTTGAGATTCCCTTGTATATGATATAATCAAAATCAATTCTATAATCAATTAAAATTAGAGCAAGGACATTAATATAGTGAAGTACCTCTATTTTGGTAGTTGCATGGTGGAGGCTAGACATTTGAGCTACAATAAGGTCATAGTAATTTATGCTTACTAAAACAATCCTCTCCTCCTCCTTGGTGATGGGTTTCAATTATTCTATGATGAAGAAGAGTTTGGACTAATTCATATTTCCATTATTTAGGGATACTACATCTAGCTTCATATCCTTTAAAACCTTTCCTTCATTGTCTATATATAGGTACAGTTATGTCTCATCTTTTAATTGTTGTATTCAAGCTACCATGGATTATATGCTTGAAAATTATTCACAATTGGATTGTAATTGGTATTTATGCTTAATTATTTTATACTCAAACCATAATTAAGCTCTTTTCAAATTAAATTGTGATTAATTGAGTTCACTTAGGGTCTCTTTATGTAGGGTTTAGGGTTCCAAATCTTTAACGGGGAGGGTGTATTTGGACTTTGGCTCATGTGTGCCTTGGATTTGATTTGGATTTTTTCCTTTGTGTTAGGGTGTGGAGCTAAAAGCTTCACCAAGGAGCATACTAAAATAGTTTCGGGTTTACACAGTCACCGACGTCGGTCAGGAGCGATTGACGTCGATCAGGAGCAGTTAGAGGAATGCTAGCGTCGATAGAGGATCAGCCGACGACGGTCACATGCAGACTGGCAGGAACCGGCGTCGGTTACCTGTGTGTCCAGAATGCTATTTTCGAGGACAGAAGCGAGTGTTTGCATGATGAGTTTAAGTCTTAGTCTTAAGTTCGCATTTCTATTATTGGCAAGATTGTTTTTAGAGCCCTTGTTCAAGAGGCTTAACTGTTTGTTGTAAGTGCATGCTCAAGTTTCCTAATTCTATATGTAGGAAAGATCTTCTTAGCTTAGTAAGTTGAATTGTATGAGTAGAACATTGTGAATGTTTGAAGGACAGTATAGAAGTTGTATCAATCCAGGTTGTTGGAATTGATTGTACTTGAGAGAGAGAGCTCTTGAGGGATAGAGATCTAGTGAGAGATCTTGTGCATCTGAGAGAGGTGTGGAAGAAAGAAGTTTCTTCAATTGTATTCCTTTTGTAAAGAGTTTTAATACAAGTTTTCAGGGTGGTTTCTTGTATCTCTTGTTCTGTGCTATTTATCATTCTAGTTACTTATCTATCTGATTTATTTCCACGTTTATTTCTTTCACAAGTGTAATCATTATTGGTTGATCCCCAACAAGTGGTATTAGAGCTCAGGTTCACTAACAGGTAGTTCAAATCTGTGTAGTGTGTCTGGATTACAGGTTTCTCACTGGGGTTTCTGCAGGGATTTCTGTTTGAGTGGGAGAAGCAATAGCAGAAGAAAGTAAATTGAGAATGGAGAAGTTTAATGGAAAGAACTATCAACATTGGAGAATGCAGATAGAGGACTATCTGTATCAGAAAGATCTTTATTTACTGTTAGGTGGGATTGCAAAGAAGCCCAAGGACATGGAGGATGAAGAATGGGAAGTTCTTGACAGAAAGGCTCTGGGGTCTATAAGACTGAGTCTTGCATCCACTGTGATATCTAATTTGTCACAGGCAAAAACTACGATAGAGTTAATGACTACATTAGCAAATTTGTATGAAAAACCCTCCGCTTCTAATAAGGTATATCTTATGAAGTAGTTATTTAATTTGCATATGCAAGAAGGTGGATCTGTATCTAATCACCTGAAAGATTTCCATGGAATTGTTAATCAGTTAAGTTTAGTCAATATTGTATTTGATGATGAAATAAAAGCTCTTTTAATATTATGTTCTTTGCCTGAAAGCTGGCATGGCTTGGTAATGGTCGTTTCTAATATTGCTTCTACTTTGAATATTTTAAAAGTAGAGGATGTTGTTAGTGTTATCTTGAATGAGGAAATTCATAGGAAAAGCATAGAAGAGACATTTTGGAACGCTTTAAATCTCGAGAGCAGGGGAAGGCAAAAAGAAAGGAGCAAGAGGAGATCAAGATCTAAGTCTAAGGGAAGAGGCAGATCCAAATCCAGAAATGGCAGAAGGCCACAATGCTGGAACTGTGGAAAGTTGGGGCACATAAGCAGAGATTGCTGGTTAAAGCCTAAGGAGGACAATCAGCATGAAGGAAAGGAAGAGTCAAAGGTTGCAGGTATTGCACAAGATGCTTTAATTTTCTCTTTGCATAATAATATAAAATCTTGGGTATTAGATTATGGTGCATCTTTCCATGCTACCCCTAACAGAGAATATTTCAGTGACTATATCCATGGAGATTTTGGAATAGTATACTTAGGGGATGATGAGCCTTGTAAGATTATTGGCAAAGGTAAAGTGCAGCTGAAGATGCAGAATGGCAACACATGGGCATTAAGAGATGTGATGCATGTTCCTAGCTTGAAGAGAAATTTGATTTCTGTAGGAAAGCTAGGGGATGAGGGTTGTACAGTAACTCTCACAGCAGAATCTTGGAAGGTGACCAAGGGTGCACTTGTTATGGCCAGAGGTAAGAGAGAAGGTACTCTCTATTTGTGTAATTGTGTTACTAACAAATCTCCTTCTATATTATCTACTTCAGATGTGGATGCTAAATTGTGGCACTCAAGGCTTGGCCACATGAGTGAGAAGGGGATGTCAATTCTTAAGTCTAAAGGTATGCTTTCAGATTTGAAAAGTATGGATCTAGAATTTTGTGAGCATTGTGTATTTGGAAAACAGAAAAGGGTTAGTTTTCTCAAGACTGGGTCTACTAAGAAAAGGCATAAGTTGCAGCTTGTTCACACAGACGTGTGGGGACCGGCTCAGGTAACCTCTATTGGAGGATCACGGTACTATGTTATGTTCATAGATGATGCTACAAGAAAGGTATGGATCTACTGTATTAAAAATAAATCTGATGTTTTTGAGACTTTTAAGATCTAGAAAGCTATGGTTGAGAATGAAATAGGTAGAAGATTGAAATGCTTGAGATCCGATAATGGTGGTGAGTTCTGCAGTCTTAAGTTTAACTAGTATTGTTACACACATGGAATCCATAGGCAAAGGATGGTTCCAAGGAAAAATCAGCAGATTGGTATTGTTGAAAGGATGAACAGAACAATCATGGAGCGTGCAAGATGTATGAGATTGCATACTGGGTTACCCTTAGAGTTTTGGGCAGAAGCTGTTGACACTGTAGTGTACCTGATTAACAGAGGACCCTCTACAACTCTGGATGGTGGAATTCAAGAAGAGGCATGGACAGGTAAAAAGGTAGATCTCTCATATCTCAAAGTTTTTGGTTGTGAAGCCTTTGTGCACGTAGATAAGGAAAATAGAAAGAAGCTTGATGCTAAGTCTATGAGGTGCACGTTTATTGGCTATGGCTCAGATGATTTTGGTTTCAGATTTTGGAATCTAGGAACTAACAAGGTAATTACGAGCAGTGATGTTGTTTTCAATGAAAGAGTGATGTATAGTGATTAGATGAGGAAGCTGAATCAATCTGGGCAGAGCTATGGAGAATTTAACGAAGTAATGGTCCAAAATGAGCTCACAGGAAAAAGAAATAATCACTTTCAAGAAAACACAGAGACTGACGTCGATAGGGTAGGAACTGACGTCGGTAGTACAAAAACTGATGTCGGTCATACAGAGACCGACGTTGATAGAATAGGCACCGGCGTCGGCCAGGAGGAACCGGCGTTGGCCAGTAACTGGTCTACAGGTGGCCGAGGTCGGTCACTGTTAGAGAATTTGGGTGGACAACGTGTTGAGAATGAGTCCAAGACACCCATCAGGAGGTCAGAAAGGGTAAGTAAGCCTCTAATTAGATATTCTCCTTCTTTATACTATTTATTGCTAACTGATGGTGGAGAACCAGAGAGTTTTGAAGAAGCATTATAGGTGGAGTCCAAGAGTCAGTGGGAGCGTGGCATGGTTGAGGAGATGGAGTCCTTGAGAGAGAACCAAACATGGGATTTGGTTGAGTTGCTAGCTGGTAAGAGAACACTAAAGAACAGATGGACCTACAGGTTGAAGGAAGGTGACAATGGACAGATGAGATATAAGGCCAGATTGGTAGTGAAAGGATTTGCACAAAAGCCAAGTATTGATTTTGGTGAGATTTTTTCTCCTGTTGTTAAGATGACTTCTATATGGGTTGTATTGTCTTTGGTTGCTTTTGAGGATTTACATCTTGAGCAGCTAGATGTTAAGACAACATTTCTTCATGGAGATTTGGATGAGGAAATATACATGGAACAGCCAGAAGGATTTGAGGTCAAGGGTAAGGAGAAGTTAGTGTGCAGGTTGAAGAAAAGCTTGTATGGCCTCAAGCAAGCTCCTAGGCAATGGTATTTGAAATTTGACAGGTTTATGACTGAGCATGGCTATAGTAGGTGTCAATCTGACCATTTTGTATATTTTAAGAGATTTGATAATGGTAGATATATTATTCTATTATTGTATGTAGATGATATGCTGGTTGCAGGATCACACATGCAGGATATCTCAGAGCTTAAGGTGAAATTAGCTCAAATGTTTGCTATGAAGGATTTGGGAGCAGCAAAGAAAATCCTTGGCATGAGCATTAAGAGAGACAGGAAAAATCACAGGTTGATATTGTCTCAAGAGGATTATGTGGACAAGGTGTTGAAATGGTTCAATATGCAGGATGCTAAACTGGTAAGCACACCTTTGGCTGGACATTTTAAGTTGAGTAAAGAACAATGTCCTAATTCACATGATGAGGTAGAGTACATGAGTAAGGTTCCATATTCTTCCATGGTAGGAAGTTTGATGTATGCAATGGTGTGTACTAGACCAAATATTGCCCAAGTAGTGGGAGTTGTAAGTAAGTATATGGCCAATCTAGGAAAGGAACATTGGAAAGCAGTTTAGTGGATCCTTAGATATCTGAGAGGAACCAGCAGTAGACATTTGTGCTATGGAGGTTCAGATACTTCTCTACATGGTTATGTAGATTTAGATATGGCAGGTGATTTGGATGGCAGGAGGAGCACTACAGGTTATGTTTTCACTGTAGGTGGAATGGCAGTTAGCTGGATATCTAAGTTGCAGAAGGTTGTTGCCTTGTCAACTACAGAAGCAGAGTATATTGCAGCCACAGAAGCTAGCAAGGAGATGATATGGATGACACGGTTCATGGAAGAGCTTGGAAGGGAGCATGGGAGTTGCAGATTGTATAGTGACAGTCAGAGTGCAATCCATTTGGCTAAGAACTCAGCTTTTCACTCAAAAACCAAGCACATACAGCTAAGGTACCACTTCATATGGCAAGTATTGGAAGATGGTGAGTTGAAGCTAGAGAATATCCATATAGATAGGAATCCTACTGATATGTTAACCAAGCTGGTTACAAATGAGAAGTTGAATCTTCATTCAACTTCTATTGGTCTTCATGATTGAGTTGAAGATGGAGGAGCTAGAAGATGTTGCTGTACAGGTGCTAGTGCAGCTGTTTATCTCCAAGTGGGAGATTTTTAGGGTGTGGAGCTAAAAGCTTCACCAAGGAGCATACTAAAATAGTTTCAGGTTTACACAGTCACCGGCATTAGTCAGGAGTGACTGACGTCGGTCAGGAGCAGTTAGAGGAATGCCAGCGTCAATAGAGGATCAGCCGATGACGGTCACATGCAGACTGGCAGGAACCGGCGTCGGTTACCTGTGTGTCCAGAATACTATTTTCGAGGACAAAAGTGAGTGTTTGCATGATGAGTTTAAGTCTTAGTCTTAAGTTCGCATTTCTATTATTGGCAAGATTGTTTTTAGAGCCCTTGTTCAAGAGGCTTAACTGTTTGTTGTAAGTGCATGCTCAAGTTTCCTAATTCTATATGTAGGAAAGATCTTCTTAGCTTAGTAAGTTGAATTGTATGAGTAGAACATTGTGAATGTTTGAAGGACAGTACAGAAGTTATATCAATCTAGGTTGTTGGAATTGATTATACTTGAGAGAGAGAGCTCTTGAGGAATAGAGATCTAGTGAGAGATCTTGTGCATCTGAGAGAGGTGTGGAAGAAAGAAGTTTCTTCAATTGTATTCCTTTTGTAAAGAGTTTTAATACAAGTTTTCAGGGTGGTTTCTTGTATCTCTTGTTCTGTGTTATTTATCATTCTAGTTACTTATCTATCTGATTTATTTCTGCATTTATTGCTTTCACAAGTGTAATCATTGTTGGTTGATCCCCAACACTTTGTCCTTTTACATTTTTTAGCACACAAAATCTTATTTTTTGTCATTTTTTGCTTATGTGGTGTTTATTTGGCATCTATCTAGCACTTTTCATGGTATTTTTCAAAAATGCATTTTGAGCACTGGTTGTTGGCATTTAAAAATGCCCAATGTGTTTCACACTATTGGATTGATATCGTATGAGTGATCACAAACTATTGATTATGATCTAGGCTCTTTTTATTTATTGGCTCTTTGGTTCTAATACCCCATGGTTGTGCCACTTGGCACCTCTATGGGACTTTTGAGTTCCTTTGAAAAGTCTTTGGTGCTTTTACATTGTTATATCAAGGAACATCATGAAGTATGAACTGTTGGAACCTTTGTTAGCCACCTTTGAACATGATTTTTCCATGCATCAAGCCCATAATCTCTTTAATTTCCATTGAAAAGACTATGGGGTATTCATGCCATTAGATCATCCTTTCATGATGAAATATGAGCCATTGATCTATAAAGATGTATGAGTTTTAAGTTAGTGTATATACATAAAATAACTTAGGATAGATTGTTTTTACCTAAGTCTATCTCATATTAACAAACACAAATAGACTTAGGTTAAAGCATTTTATGCTAAGTTTTAAGTCAAAGAACTAGGTGGGGACTTAGGTTTTAAATACCTTTGGCTAAGGTTCATTTTGTGTTTATTAAACATGAAATGAACTTTAGGCTAAAGTGTTTATACCTAAGTCTGCTAGATTTATACAAAAGGGAACCATGGCTAAATATTTTATGCCAAATTTTATGATGTGTTTAAATAATACAATATATATTTTGGGCTGAAATATTCATGTCAAGCCTAGAGAACATGCTCAAAGGGGTCAAAATGATATAATGAGCTAGTGCCAAATAGAGTTTTATTGCATTAATAAACACACTAGAACCTTTAGTTAGAATCATTTGGTCTAAGTTATACATCATAAAGACTCTTTAAAATAATACTTTATAGCCTAAGGTTCATGGAATTTAAATAAAATGCAATGGGGACCTTAAGGTATAGACTTAGACTAGGTTCATTTTATATATACTTAGACCATAAGACCATTTCAATATTTGTAGTTAAAATATTTCTAGCATTTGAGCATCCTTCAAGGGCTTTCATTAGTCTACAATGTAGTTTATGAGATTTATAGAAACATTTTATAATGCACCTTAGTCCTGAGCAAGATAATTCATTAGCTTAAATTTGATGGTCTCATAGACATCAAATACATCCTCACAAATACCAAATGATAGTTGTGAGAATGTCAATTTTAGTATCATGAAGTTCTTGGCTTTGATGGGCTTAAATTTGATGGTCATAATGATGTCAAATAAATCCTCATGGACATCAAAATATGGTCATGCAAATGTCAAATTTACACTCATCAAACTATTATGTTCCAATGTGAGCGTGCCTCTTGGCATCTCCATGGGACTTCCTAGGATATTGGGCTTAGTTCACTCTATTGGATCAATAATCATGATGAAGTGAGATTTATACAATCATGATCAAGGAGCTTGATCATGATTGGTCCCTTATATCATGTGGGCCTTTTATTTTTGATCTACTAAAATGGTAGTGCCACATGGTAGCTTTACAAAACTCTTAGGATTTTGACTTTTCAATGAAGTCTTCGCTCCATCCAATCTATAGCCATGATGAAGTGATAGGGATTTAAATGCTCACATTTGGTTGGTTTAAAATACCAAGTGATTATATTTTTTAATAATATTCACATCGTTGGATCAATAGGCAATGAGAAAGCATGAATCATCAGATCTTACAAGTTGTATGCTTTTAAAGTTAAGACCCGACCCTTCCTCATTCTATGGGATCAAGCCCCATGATGAAGTGTGGATTTTCATATCTACAAAGATGTGAGGAGATTAAGTTATGACCCATGGTAAATTAAAGACTTAGGATAAAGTGTTAAAACTAAGGTCTCATTCATATTAATAAATACATTAGGGCCTTGGGATTAAAAATTTAGGCTAAAAGGCTAACAAAGGGACCATGGTAGAAAATAAAATGGACCCTAAAAAATTAAATATGAGACTTAGTTAGAAAAAATAAGGAACTAATAGGGAAGATAATAAAGGGGACCAAACATTTTTAGGTTAAAGTTTCATTTATGTTAAAAACATGACTAACCTTTAAACATGAAACTTGTGCTTAAGTCCAAAATAAATTTAAAATTATCTCACCAATTAATTCTTACCAAGTTCAAATGTAAACTAAGAGTTTGTGCCAGGGTTTTGTAACATGAATCCATGAGAAAAGATGCAATGGAACTTGTGACTTAAAGACATGAAGACCAATTATTAGCAATGTTAGGTAAATTTAAAATAAACATACATTAATAATCAACTTTGATAGAGTAGATGATATACAAGTTCTAAATAATATCCAAAATAGGCCATGCTTATAGGGTTAAGATTGAAAACATCTCAAGGGTCCAAATTTTAAAAAATTAAGGTATGCCAACCTCAATAAATGGTGACTTCCAATGGAAACATAATAATATGTTAGAAATTAGAGACTCTGGTTTAGATAAACAACTAAGTCATCCAGTTTATTTGATCTATGCCATTATATAGATGCATTTATGGTTGAAACAAACCTTGCACTTGCATAATTTGGATCAAAATTAAGGCATAATCATATTGTGTGTGTGCGCTTTAATTCCACTTATTTTTTCCATGGGATTCAGGAGACAACTTCCAAGTTCCTTATCTTTAATCATTAACACTGACTTAGAGCATGTTTACATATTCATTAAGAACCATGATTATAGTTTAGGTATGGCTTGGGTATTTCTCTACTACTTTTCAAGCATCCATAGATCTAATAAAGATGTTTTTGGTTCCACTCAAGGCCTTGCTCCACTACCAACCATGCATCCATATCCCTAGTGGAGGTTACCAGAATCACCTATCCCTAAAAAGCTTTTAATTTTCCATAGCATTCTTATTTTTGTATTTTTTTAGATTTTTTATGCTTTTAGAAAGGTTGGGAGATAGGATATCTAGGTTTAAGTATTTGTTCAAGTGTTTTATCCTTATAAAATCACCTATGATTGCAACCATTATCCTACGCAAGGATGTTGGTTAAGTGAAAGCATGACTATGATTCAACAAATTAAGCTTTCATCCTATAAGTGCAAATCTTCTTAAAACCAAATTTAGCTCAAGACAATATTTAGGTTCTCATAAAATAGTTAACCTATTCATTAATCATTACAAATTTATTTAAATAATAACATGAGGCTCACATTTTAGAACCATGGTCAGTATATGTAATAGGTTTATACCTTCATTTTTGATTTATAAGACTTTAAGAAATTGAATAAACTTTGAGCTCAATGTTATCTAAAAGGATTTATTGGAATCAAGGAAAAAGTCAACAAAATCAAACACACAAGAAAAAAGTAGCGAATCAAGACATAAAGGGAAATAAAAAAATATACACATGTTTATATACAAACAAGGGACAAGAAGGAAGGAACTAGAAGAAATTAACTATCCTACCTATACTAAGCCTAATCATCTTACAGTTTTCACTCCATAAAGGCTTCAGGTGGAGCAATAGAGAAGTAATGTTTAATGTACTACCCATTGGTGGGTAATGTGAAATCTACTCCATGTAAGTCTTTGAGCTTAAATTTATCTCTCAGGGTGTTTGCAATCTGGTAGGATCCAATTCATAGAGGTTTGAACTTTCCATGCTTTCCCTTAGGCTCAGATGCTTTATCCCAAAGGAGAACTAGGCCCCTTTGTCTAAACACCTTGATCTTTGATATTTTGTTAAACCATATTTTTATTATGGTCTAATGTCTACTTAAGTTTGTAAAATCTTGCTCCCTTACATCCTTTATCTAAATGATATCCTAAAATCTTGACTCTTCAAGCTCCTAGCTTTCCTCCATGTATACTTGCATGAATTTATATGTAGGCAACCTAAGGGTGATAGGAAATATTGTTCTTAGACATACACCAAAATAAATGGTGATTCTTTCAAGGCTTTCTTGATTCTAATCCTATCCACCCATAAGGCATATTTGATCAGCTTGTGCCAAGTCCTAGGCTTGTCTACAACAAACTTCTTGATTGCTTTCATTAGGTTTTTATTGGTAGACTCAGACACTCCATTTACTTTGGGATAATGATTAGATGAGAACTTGAGACAAATTCCATTATCATGGGCCCATTCTATCATCTCAATGGATATAAATGTAGATCCATTATCACACAACATAGAGACTATAGTTTCAAATCTAGTATAGATGTTCTCCTCTAAGAAACTAATAACTTCCTCAGTTATGCAATGTTTGGTGGCTATATATCTAGTTTACCTTGTACAATAATATGTATTATTTAGTACATAATTGTTACCTTTGAAATTATTGGAGTTGATCACCCCAACAAAATCCAATCCCCATTGTACAAGAGGGTTGTCAACCATAACTGGTTGTCAATGCATTATTACTTTTGGCTCCTTTGTGCTAAAAATATAATATGAGTGACATTATATTTCATGCTTATTGGTATCTTTGAAAATATTTGTCCAATAATATCCATCTTTGAGGATTTTATGCTCTACAGTTCTCCTAGATGGATTTCCATTGCCAAGCTTATCATGGAAGGTACTCATGATCTAGGTGGCTTCTTCTTGTGAGACACATCTCAGGTAGATTCCATCAAAGTTAATTATATAAAATATCCCATATTTGATTAGATAATGGGATACTTTCAACATTAATTCCCTTTTTTGCTCCTTGGATAGTCCTATAGGAAAAGTAGCATTGATTAGTAAATGTATGATGGAATCATACCACTTACTAGCTTGAAAATGTTGTTGACCAACTTATGTAATACTCAGTTTGGGGCTGCTATTATCAATCATTTAGATCAAGCCTTGGCATATTACCAATTTTTTTGTCTTCATTTCTATGTCATATTCCTACAAAACTAACATCCACTTACCTCTACATTTTCCAAACTCATTTTGGCTCAACATAAACTTTGTGGTAGGGTCAAGTAGAATATCATGCACCTTATTTCTAATGATATACTTCCTAAAATTATTTACCACCTTAACTAATGTATATGCTTGTTTATCAATTAAGGAATAGTTTAACTCATCATTATTAAATTTAGAAATCATGAAAGTAATTGGGTGATCACACCCATCAATCTTTTGAGTTAAAACTATAACCATAGTATGGTCAAATACAAAAGAGTAGAGATGGAAGTCCTTTGAAAATCTAGGACTTATTAGGATTATATCTTAGATAATGTATGTCTTGATATCAACAAATTCATTTATGGACTCTTTATTCCAAATGACATTGGCATCTTTCTTGAGTAGGCCATTTAGTGGCTTTATAATCTCTACAAAGCTAAAAATGAACATTCTTACAAAGTTTATCTTACAAAAAAATGACTTTAGCTCTTTTCTACTATTTGGAGGCTCTATTATAGATATGGCCTCTACTATTTTAGGACCTATAAAGATATCATCCTTAGTTATTACATAACGCAAAAAATTTCCTTCAATAACACAAAAGATACTTTTCTTGGGGTTTAAGGAAATTCCATAACTTCTACATGTCTCAAAAAAAAATTGTAATACATAAAGTGATCTTCTCTATTTTTAGAAAGAAAATGTTAGATCATTCATATATCTAATAATAAACTTACCAATTAGGGCTTAGAATTCATGGTCCATATCCCTTTAAAAAGTAACTCCTACATTGATTAATATAAAATGTATCCTTTTGTAAGCAAACATCCCCCACTTGGTTTTGAATGTTGTTTTCATCATATATTCCCTATCGACCAGTACCTAGTTGTAACCTAAAAATACATCAAGGAAAGACATCATAACTAAACCTAAAATAACATAAATCAATTGGTCAAGAGAAGGAAGATGATAGTTATTATTTTTAGATTCTTTGTTCAAGTTTTTAAAGTTAATACAGAGTCTAATCTCAGCATTCTTCTTCCTTACTGGTACCAAATTAGCCACCCAAGTAGAATGCCTAATGGGGATGACTATCCTAACATTTATTAATCTCTTTACCTCCTTGAATATCATTTTTTATAAGATAAGGTTTATAGGCCTCTATTTCTATCTCAAGGACTTAAAGTTTTCTTTAAAGGGTATGGTATGGGTGATGACCTTTTGATCAAAGATATTTAGGTCATCATAAAACCATGATATGGCATCCTTGTACTAGGTTAGCAACTCTTTGGCATTATTATTCTCAATATTAGTGAAAGATTTTCCCACATTCACTAACTGGGGTTGATCTTAGGACCAAAATCCATTACATTTTATTCCTTCCCACTTAATTTGGGAATCTTAAAAACTTCATCTAATTTATAATAGTCAAATATCCTCTCTAAAGCAATAATCCCTTTATGGATTTTATTTTCATTTAACTAAATGACCTTACCATCAAATTTGTCCTCCTTAGATGCATTTTCATCATCCTCATCAATGATATAAGCCTCAAATGCTCCAAAATTTGTTATGAAATATAATATCTATTGATCATCACTAAAACCCTAAAAATGGTTCACATTATTAGGCTCTGAAGGACAAGGTATAAGCTCAATGTTGAAGTTGGGGAAATCTTGGTTGGGCATGAGATTAGCTATATTAGATGCTAACTCATCAACAACTCTATTCTCTTCTCTTAGGATGGAGATAATTCTAAAAGCATCAAAGGACTCAATTAGATTCTAGACCCTGAACTTATACCTTTTATGGTATGATAGCTTGCATTGATATTTGCTCTTTACTTGGTTGACCACTAGTTTTGAATCCTTATAGACTAGTAGTTATTTGACTTCATTCTTTATAACAAATTGTAAGCCTAAGATAAAGGCCTCATATTCAACAAGATTATTAGTACAAGGGAATTAGATTTTATAATATGCATGATATTGCTTACCACCAGGATTAGTTAGGACAACACCAACCCAAAATCTATGTTTACACATAGCACCATCAAAATACAACTTCCACTGTATAGGAACAACATGAGTACTTTTATTATCACATACTTTTGCGATGTCTAGGGTGAAAACCCTTAAGTCTGAGTCAATAATGTTAACCCTCTCATTCATAGCATTATACTAAATGATCATGTGATTCATTTTAGTCTCTCTCTCAACCTTGATCTAATTAGGAAATCCCTTCCAAGGTATCCATAAGTGTGAGAAATCCATCAACATGTAGTCATTAAAAGATGTAGTCTATTCCCTGCTTAACAAGATCCTATACACATCAAGAATGTCAACAATGTGAATATAAATAGACAACTACACCTTAGGCTCATAAGCCAACTACATATGAACATTTAAAATTTCCCCAATTACCTTGACTCTAGATTTTTCTAATTGAGTTACAACTCTATTAGACTTAATAGGAGTCAAGCCAAGATGTTTATAAATACTATCTAGCATAATATTGGTAGATGATCAAAAATATAAAAAATAATTGTGAAAATTCTTACCAAACATCTTGATAGTGAGCAAGAAAGGAGACTCTACCTTAGATTTATGTACATTCACATTAGCATGGTCAAACTTAGGTGGCTTATTAGATTTCTTTGACAATTATTCTAGAAAGAGGTCCCCTTGCTCTATAATCTATGTTAGATCATGTAAAGTGATGTTAGCCTTTATCTTCTTCATATCCTTAACAATGTTATATCCAATTTTATTAGAATAAATAGGAATACCAATATTAGGCTTAGAGGTACTCCCTTTAGGTGGATCTATATTATTACTTGAAGAAGTGTTAGGAGGAGTTCCAAAGTTATTTGGAGGCATTGAGGTAGTCAAGGGTTGCCTTTACTATCTTTCCTTAAGGGATACATATTATTCAAGAATTGTTGTAAGGCATGTATCTCTTCAAGGATTTCATCAAGTTAATTTTCCTCCTGAAAGGCAAAATCAAAGGTCTCCACCATAAAGGCTTAATTAGATGATTTAGATCATAAGGAAATTGCACCAATATCCTTGTTAGGCACCCCTTAAAATGTGTCTAATTCTTCTTGAAAAGCCTTGAAAAATTATATACAATCAATCTTGTGATGCTTTGCTATGTAATGTACCCTATAATAATTAGGTAATGCAATATTAGTAAGATTAATGTCCATAGTCTTATTACTAGAAGATGGTTCATTATTATTATTATTCTAAAAATTATCATTTTGAAATATATTGTTTGGCCTATTAAACCTTTGAAATGAGAAGTTATTACCAGATTTATCCTTAGTATTACCTAATTATTTTTGCAATGGAAGGAAATCAATGCTTAATTTTTGGACCATTTAGAAGATAGACTCATTCTCATTATTGGGAGTTTTAGAATTGTGTACCTGGTTATTATTAGTAGATGGTATTAAATATCTTTGATCATTTATATTAAATCTATTCTTAGGATGATTCAATAATCCTAAGTTATGATTGGGAACAACATGACTTAAGGGAAATTGATTTAGATTTAGAAGTTGGTTCAAGGTTGAAATATTCTTATTGTTATTAGGGAATATGTTTAGAATGGGCATATGTGGTTTAATGTTTGGAAAATCATAGGACATTTGTCTTTTTGGATGTCTTTCATTATTGATGGTCACTACCTTAGAATAAGACATGGCTAATGAAGTTATATCTAGAATAGATCTATTCAAAAATATAGAGGTCATGGGATCTACTACATCCTTGTATATTTATAGAGATAAAAAATAATTAGGCTTATAAGGCTATATGGTACTAATATAAATCTAAAATATAGCATTAAAGGACCTTATGGGCCCACTTGCATCCCTTTTGATGGTGGTGAACTGATGGTAAATGACACATGGGTTGACAATTTTACCAAACTGATCTATGAAAACATTAGTAAACCCATCCCAATTAGTGATATAATTGTTAGGAAAATTAAAAAACCATTAATAAGAAACATATTTAAAGGTAAATGGAAATGGCCTACAAGTTACATCCTCATTCACAACATTTAGTAACCTCAAATCAATTTTAAAAGACTTGATATGATCTTCAACAGTCATTATACCAATTAGACAAAATATAAGAAAATACTTTTGAGGGTTTCATGGGAGATCATGCACCATACCTATCACATTGATTAATGAGTATCCTAGCCAAGCCATACATAGATGAAGGTTGAATGAAAAGGTACCTTGAAGGGGTGAAGTTGGAAAAGATTTGGATCTCTTACATTTACCTTTATCATTCCTAGATTTTTTGTGTACCTCAAGTTCAAGAAAAGGTTCCCTTGTCTTTGAGTATGATTTGGTTTGAATCCTTGGTAATTCCATATTTAAGGTTGAATATCCTATTTGAAATGTGATGAATCAAGATAATATTTATAAATAACTAGGATTAAACCTATGCATTAAGCTTATTTTGAAAATATTGCATAAATAATAGTAGATGGCATTGATCCTTGTATAAGATAGCTCAAAGATGTGCCCAATTATGATAATATGACCTATATTTATAATTTTAAATTTAAATAAGATTTATATTTATGAAATATATGCCAATATTTGATCAAAACAAGCTATCCTACCCTCAAATACTATAGATTTTCAAAGCTTAAGCTAAATTTACCAAAACCAAGCATTAAATCTCAAATAAATTTGATCTTTATCTAAAGGAAGCACAAAGCTATTCCAAAAACCATAACTATCAATGATATTTTCACTCCTTAGGAAACTATTACTTAAAAGTGAAAAGATAACATCAATCTAAGGTCAAAACAAACTAAGATAAGCAGCAATCCAACTAATTTATTGAGAGGCCCTCCTTATATCACCAACAAGACTTGTTGATGCCTCTATGTGTACCATATATTTCCTTATTATTCAAGAACACTTCTCATTTTATAATTTTGGGAATTTAGAGCATGAGTATCAGGTTGTGGCAACTTGATGTTACCTATGGTGAGATAGTAGTAAAACAATATTTAATTATTCCCAAAAATTTATGTTAATTGATGGTTAAGAGGCATCCTGGTCTAATTCTCTATAAATTGTAAGTATCTATGGTAATTCTTAGTCAATTATGATAAAAACTTAATCTATGGACTAATCTAGATGGATATTTATAATGAAGCTTAACCTAAAGTGATCTGGTTAAAAAAGAGCAAATGAGGAGAGGAAGGGAAAAATAAAATGAGTGATTTCCTTTCTTAGTCTTAAACAATATGAAAAAGCATAAATTACAACTAAGTATGCATTCAAACTAATATATAAGTAGAAATAGCCTAATCTTAGATTTCATTATATGCCAAGCAAACTTTGAAGGATAATGTAAAGAATCACAAGTAAGAATTAGGATTACTTTAAATATTTATTACTATATAAAATAGAATTTGTACATCTCAATACAAAGAAAAATGAAGTAAATCAAATCCAAGATCCTTCAACTAATCTAGCATATGCATAAATTAGAACATTGTGATTAGAGATGCAACTCAAAATTCAAAGAAACCATTCAAACTGAAGACATAAAACTAGTAATTGAGATAAAAATGATATTAACAATTGACATATCAAATATGGACAATCTTTGCATAATTCCTTAATTATATTAATTTATCCAAATATATAAAATTTTCTCAAAATTCTCTCCCTTTTACAAATGATAATACATGCCTTTTATAAAAATATAAGGCAATACACTAGTCAATTATAAGATACAACTATAGAAAACATAAGAATAATTGTCCTTCTTAAGAAATATACGAAATACATTTGTTTCTTGAAATTGGACTAACCTAGAGGCAATATGCTAACAAACTAGCATATGCCTTAAAAAATAATATTCCTTATTTCAAATATTATAATGCTTTACAAAAAGTAATATTAACTAAACTGGTGGGCCCATTACCAAAGGATCTCCTTATTGATCTTGCATAAGTTCCATGTCCCTCTAATATTGTTATTTGATAAGCTATAGGTCCACATATAGAATCATGAGATAGACATCTTCTTGATCATATAGGTCATCCAAGTCCCTATCATCTCTAGCTATAGCTTCTTTTATGCTCATAGCTTCTATAATCTTTTCCTCTTTTATGAAGATCATATCTATAATCCTACCATTGTCACTACTTGATCTACTCTATCTCTTACCCTTTACTTCATTCATAACTAAAGTGACTCTATGTTTATACTTTATATCATCAATAATCCCTAGGGTTGTAGTCTTGGTAGGATTGGCTAGCATAGTGACTAGGAACTACTCAATCCTAGTGATCAATTCCTTATCATGAGCTAGGAGTCTATCCAAACTATTTTTCCATGCACTTAGACCATAGATTTTTTCCACTACTATTTATGAGTATGG
Source organism: Torreya grandis (assembly GCA_037957365.1). Classification (NCBI taxonomy): domain Eukaryota; kingdom Viridiplantae; phylum Streptophyta; class Pinopsida; order Cupressales; family Taxaceae; genus Torreya; species Torreya grandis. The sequence continues at coordinate 17,650 of JARHVA010011335.1, read as the reverse complement.
AATTTAGGTGAGCTAGGCTAATATATTTGAATTCAGGAATCTTGTTCTTAATCAAAATGTTAATGAGGTTCCTTATCCTAGTCTCTAATTCTTATCATTCTATTATTAACCCCTTAGCTACCTCACCTTGTTAGCTTAAGGCATACTAACTTAGCATTATTGATTTAGAATAATTAAACATATCAAGGAATGAAGCCTCAAACATGTTTATTATGGCATCAGGCACTAATAAAATTGTGTGTGTTTCTAACTTTTCTTTTTTCTTTTCTAAGTTTTGAATTGTTTACTTCATTCCTTGGATGTCAGCTCTATATTGGGAATTATGAGCCTCTGCTAGACTTTCAATATCATTCTCATGGATATGATCCTCACCAAGTTTTTTCCCTCCAATTGGGTTTAATATTTTAAAAGGATCAACCTTCTAGAAAGTGAATAGTAGTGACCCTTTCTAATCCAGATGTCTCTGGATTGAAATACATAGTGGTGGATGTCTCTATGAATTTTTGAGGCTTTGAAACCTTTAATTCTATGTTTATTGATGATCCTAAAACATCCATTTTATTACTCTTTGGCCTTGCAATGGCCACAATTCTTCTTTATTCTCATTCCTTCATTAAAGCCCTGATCCATGGCTTGATTTCTTCATGAACATATATATTGATAGATTGGGTCAAGGCCCAAGAGTGGGAGTGGGAAGGGATATTTTGTATCTTTCCATACATGAACCAATCAAGGATGTCTAGTACATGAATAGTTAACTCTTCATTAAATAGGTTGATCTCACTTATGGCATGATGGAGAATAAACCTTGGCCTCTTCGTTGGTCCAATAGGGACCAGTGCTAACTATGCCTTCCTCTTTTATAGCTACTCCACTATGACTATATCAAAGGATATTTCCTTCCCTTTATCTTACTCAACCTACTCTACTTAAACTTGAGCTTATTCATCCTATGCTTCTTTTTCCTTTGAGACATATGATTCAGCAAGATCCTTAAGGGCACCTTATACTACTTCATTAGCCTCAAAGGAAATCAACTCAAAGCACTCAATTGTTGATGGTGGCCTCTGAGGGAGAGATGTGGATGAGGGTCCCTCTCTAGGTCTCTCTTCTAGATTTTCCTTACTAGTTTCTTGTAAACTTTATGCTTGGGGATGTGGGAGCTCCATCTAAAACTGGTCTTGATGCGACTTAGATGGGCTAGGCAATAAATGGTACTGAAGGGGATTCATCTACCATATTTCTCATGTTATTTTTTTGTCATTGGTTAGTATATGTACAAGCTTGAATTTGGTTCCCTTAAACCTATCCAATACTTCCTCAGAGTTACTAGCCTTTATATACAAGGTGTCATGAGGGCCTAGTTCATGCTTATATATTGGTTTGGGTAGTTACTTATTTTTAAAATGGAGGCCTATTACATGCTTAGGATTCCACTATCTAAGATCATCCTATTGAAATGTAAAAGAGTCCCTATGCTTGGACATGGTGTCTACCTACTTCCAATCTTGTAAAATTATTCTTCTTATGGTCAAAGGAAAGGGATTGAGTAGACCCTTCCTTTCTTCCTTGCAAACTCCATCAATAACATGAAGGAATTATGATGTAAGTTCCTATTCTAATAGTTTAGGAAGAATGTAGATTGGAAACCTATAGGGTTGGGTTATATTTCCCTCAGTTCTAATAATCATGCTATCTAGATAAAACTAGATATCACCCATTAGTTCTACATAATTTTGTATCAAAGGGGGAATCTTAGGCACGGGAATCCTTGTGATGGCCTCCAAAAATGTAAAATAGACATAATCACATATGAATTGCATGTGGTGCCTATATTTGAAGATGTGACATTTTGAGTAGTGGTGGTAGATGGTTGTTCTACTTTAAAGATACCAGTTCTTGATGATGGGGATCTTAGAGGAATCTAGTAAGGCATCTAGAAAGTAAGACATCATGTAAAACTACTTGTTTATCTTCCTTTTGATTGTAATGAATTGTTTCCTAAGGAAGACAGTGATCATATCTCTAATTAGAGGAATAAGCTCTTTCTCCACCATAAATTAAACATAAGACACCCATGTTTTATTAACATAAGTGGTAATAAGGGCTCTAAATACACTATTTAATAAGGTCATGATAACCCTAATCCCTTACATGAATTAGACAATGGGGGTATTTCCCTCAAAATCTTGAAAGACATGGTTTCCTCAAAACAACGATTGTTTAAATATGGTGTCTAAGTCATGCTCAGTGGTCAGTCATTTGATTGTGGGCAGGTCCATATGGGGTTTTGAGATCTTATAGTAATTTTCAAAGGCTAGTCGACCAATGTAGTCTACTCTCCTAGAGCTTCCATCATGAATGATCCAATCACCATCAATTCTACAATCAATGAAAATTAGATAAAGGACATCAATGAAGTGAAGTACCTCTAGTTTAGTAGCTACATGGTGGAGGTTGGCCATTTGAACTACAACTAGGTCATAGTACTTTCTAATTACTAGAGTAATCCTCTACTCCTCTTTGGTGATGGGTTTCAACTCCTCTATGGTGAATAAGAGTTTAGACTAATTAATATTTCCATTAATTATGGCTATAACATCCCAATTTGTATCCTTGAAAACCTTTCCTTCATTATTTATATATAGGTATAGTTATATCTCATCTCATAATTATTATCTTCGAGATACCATGGCTTCTATGCTTGCAAATTATTTATAAATGGACTGTAATTTATCTATGTGAGTAATTATTTTATGCTCAAATCATAATTAGTCTCTTCCAAAATTTAATTATGATTAATTGATTTCATTTAGGGTCTCTTTTATGTAGGGTTTAGGGTTTTGAAGCTTTAATGGTGAGGGTATATCTAGACTTTGGCTCATATGTGCCTTGGATTTGATTTGAATTTCCACATTTATATTTTTATATTTTTTAGCACACAAGATCTTAGTTTTTGTCATTTTGTGCTTGTGTGGCACTTAGTTTGCATCTATTTGGCACTTTTCATAGCATTTTCATAAATGCCTTTTGAACACTAGCCATTGGCATTTATAAATACCCAATTTTATTTGCACTATCAGATCAAGATCTTGTGAGTGACCAAAAACCATTGATTATGATCTAGGCTCTCATTTATTATTATCTCTTTGGTACAAGTGCCTTATGGTTGTGCCACTTGGCACTTCTATAGGGATTCCAAGTTCCTTTGAAAATTCTTTGGCATTTTCATGTCATTGGATCAAGAATTGTGATGAAGAGTGAACCATTAGATCCTTCATCATCCACCTTTGAATGTGCTTTCACCATGCATCAAGTGTACAAGCTCTTAGACCTCTATTGAAAAGTCTATGGGGTCTTCATATTGTTGGATCATCCTTCAATGATAAAACATGAGCCATTGATCTAAAAAGATGTATGAGTTTTAATTTATCACATATACATAAAATAAATTAGGCTAAAATGCTTTTACCTAAGTCTATCTCATATTAATAAACACAAATAGATTTAGGTTAAATATTTTTTTGCTAAGTTTTAAGTTAAAGGACTAGGCAGGGACTTAGATTTTAAATACCTTAGGCTAAGGTTCATTTTGTGTTTATTAAACATGAAATAAACTTGAGGCTAAAGTTTTTATACCTAAGTATCCTAGATTTATACAAAAGGGGACCATGGCCAAATATTTTAAGCCAAAATTTATGTTGTGTTTAAATAATACAACATATATTTTGGGCTAAAATATTAATGTCAAGCCTATAGAACTTGCTCAAAGGGGGCAAAATGATATAATTATCTAGTGCCAAAGAGAGTTTTATTTCATTAATAAACACACTAAAACCTTCAATTAGAAGCATTTGGTATAAGTTTTACATCACAAAGTCTCTTTAAAATAATACTTAGTATAAGTCTATAGCCTAAGGTTCATGTATTTAAATAAAATGCATTGGGGACCTTAAGGTATAGACTTAAACTAAGTTCATTTTACATATACTTAGACCCAAAGACCATTTCGATATCTACAGTTCAAAGATTTTTAGTGTTTGAGCATCCTCTGAGGGCTTCCATTAGTCTTCAAGGTATTTCATGAGATTTTTACCAATATATTAGAATGCACCTTAGTCCTAAGGAAAATAACTCACTATCTTAAATTTAATGTTCTCATAGATGTCAAATACGTCCTCCTAAACATCAAATAATGATCATGAGAACATCAATTTTTAGTTCATGAATTTGTTGGATTTTATGGGCTTAAATTTTATGGTTATGAAAACATTGAATACATCCTCATAGACATAAAATGATGGTCGTGTAAATGTCAAATTTATGCTCATCAAATTCTTCTGTTCCAATGTGAGACTACCACTTTTCACCTCCACGAGACTTCCTAAGATCTCGAGCCAAATTTACTCCATTAGATCAATAATTATGATGAAGCAAAAGCCATCTGATCATGATCTAAGATCTTTTTCATGATTGGTCCCTTCTGTCATGTGGGTCCCTTTGCTTTCAATTTACAAACATAAGAGTGTCATGTGGTAACTCTATGAAGCTCTTAAGATTTTGAATTTTCAATGACATCTTTGCTCCATCTGATATTCAACTATGATTAATAAAAGACCATTGATCAAGATCCAAGTGCTGACTTTTGATTGGTTTAAAGGACCAAGTACTCATCTTTGTTAGGATTATTCACATCATTAGATCAAGAGGTAATGAGAAAGTGTGGATCATCAGATGTTGTGAGTTACATGTTTTTTAAGTTAAAACCTGAGCCTTCCTCACTCCATTCTATCAAGCCCCAGGATGAAGTGTGGATCATCAAATCTACAAAGATGCAAGGAGATTAATTTAGGACCCATAGTAAACTAGAGACTTAGGCTAATGTGCTAATTCTAAGGTCTTGTTCATAGTAATAAATATGTCAGGGCCTTAGGATTAAAACTTTAGGCTAAAATATTAATAAAGGGACCATGTTAGAAAATAAAAGGGACCTTATAAAACCAAATATGAGACTCAGTTAGAAACAATAAGGAACTAACAAGTAAGATAATAAATGAGACCAAAAACTTTATGCTAAAGTTTTAGTTGTGTTAAAAAAACATGACTAAGCTTTAAACATGAAAATTGTGCTTAAGTTCAAAATAAATTTAAAAGATTCCCACCAATTAATTCCTACCAAATTAAAATTTTAACTGAGGGTTTGTGTCAAGGGTTTAGAACATGAATCCATGAGCAAGGATATAATGGAACCTATGACTTAAAGCATGAATATCAATTATTAGCAATGTTAGGCAAGTTTAAAACAAACCATAAATCAATAATCAACTTTGGCAGAGAGGATGATATTCAAATTCTAAATAATATCCAAAATCGACCATGATTGTAGGGTTAAGTTTCAAAAAATTTCAAGGGTCTTAATTTTTATAAAATGGGGTATGTTGACCTCAATAGGAGTGTCATTCCTTATTTCCTTATTATGAAATATCTAGGTGAACATGATGATGACATGTGGTAACATCTTAGTGCTCCACTTTCTTGAGATAATTAGAAACTTTTCAAAATTATTTGATAGTAATAGACATATGGGGTCATGACACATGGATGTTTTTTTCCACTATGTTGGATTGAAACTCTTGTATACTAAAACTTGAATCTACTAGTCATCAGGTGAACAAGATTATGATGCTTGGAAATATCTCATGATTCTACTCACTAGGGAGTCTTTTTATTAATTTGTAACTAATGAAAAAGCCATATGTTAGCAAGAAATTACTGGGAAGCATAAAAATTTGAGAACACTAAAGTATAATACATACTTCGCTTACCTTCAGGGTTCTAAAAGAGAAAGTGAATACCATGTTGTAGGCTTTAGTGACTTAGCAGGTGTTGAGGTGAAAGATGAGAAAATATTCTAAGGAACAACATACACGAGATAAAACACAAAGAATAACACTTTTATAAACATGTAAGTCGATAATTTTGAAAGAGGCAAAAATTGACATGATTTTGGATAAACAAGCAAACTTCATGAACTGCTAAAGTCTAAAAACCTTGACAGATATGTATGAAATAAAACTAAAGGTTGGAGATATAACTTGAGACAAGCCTAACTATAGTTTCAATTTGTAATAATAAAATTGAAAACATGCAAGTCTAATATTCAAGAAACAAAATTAGGCTACCCCATTGATCCTTTAAAATAAAGGTTAGTTAGAAAAGTGGGTCCCTATTTAAAAAAATAAATGGGGATATGTTGGGACACAACAAATGGTTACTCATAGGCAGAAAACTCTAGAGTATTCAATAACCTAAAATTTATAGTTAACAACTATAACGTGAACATGGATCATACCAAATAAATAATATTAAACTAAAAACATGAAATATGCTTCCAAAAATACATGCAACATACTATCCTTACCCATACCTTAGGTCTATGTGTGACAAATTGATTTTATTTTATCCTTTTTTTGAAACTTTTAGAAAAGACTTGGAATAAACTATGGGTTTCACAATGGCTTATTTGAGTGAAAAACACAAATTAGGGAGCTCATGCATTACTTTTCTACCAACTATGAATTTATAGTCACAAAAGAGATGCCTTTGATTCTATCCTTATCTCTTTTCATAAACTTACATGATGTGTGATACATTGATATTATATCATCATATGAGTCTTTGATCAACTTTATATTTTTATTTAAGTTTATTTTATCACTTTTTAGGATGAATTTGGTCCTATTTTTTATAATATGAATGGAAGAGATGGTCAGTAACCACTATGAACTAGTGTAAAGGAGAAATAAAACTCAATTTTATAGAATGTCCATGCCAGTAACATTTGTATCGATGGTTATTACCTCAAAACATATATTATCATGAAAATCATGTTTAATCCAAGGTATAAAAAAATTAATTTACATTTTTTAATACTTGATAAAAGTATTCAATTGTGATATAACCATGATCTATTTCTTATTGCATATCTAAATTCTAAAAGTCTCAAATATAGGAGTGTAAAATATTGTGAATCAACTATTTTTTGTACTAAATTTAGGCTCTATACTTATTATGTAAGCTCAATATTTTATAATAAACATAGAAGATTGGATATCATTTTGATCATTCAAATATTTAATTAGGTCATTCTAAAACAAAAGACACCTATTCTAGAAAATGAGAAAGCTAACCTAAGGAAACAAAAATGTTGAAAGTAGGAAAGGCTAATCTAAAAAATATGAAGACTACCATAATGATAGTGAAAGATATAAAATAGGAAAGATAACTATGAAATCAATAAAACCTATTATAATTTTTCCTCTACTACAACACCTAGTGTTACTCTGATACATCCTCGATGGGAGTATCCATGAAGTAGTGCTTCAAAAATTACTAATTGAAAAGGAACGCTAGTTTATTAACTTCAAGGTATTTTAAATGGAAGTTATTATTGCCTAAGATATCAAACACTTGATATGGTCCAATCCATAAGGGATTGAACTTGTCATGTTGGCCTTTCTTATTATGAGATGTATACCATAGGAAAACTAGGTATCAAATCTTAAAGGCCTTGATATTGGATCTTTTGTTGAACCAATTTTTAATAATTTCCACATGTTTTTTAAAATTTTATAGTGCTTTAGCCCTTGGGCCCTCAAGTTTGACTATGTCAAATAATCTAGATTGAATCCTTAGATCATCTCCGGTGTAATTTTTCATAAAATAATAGGTTGGGATTTTAAGAGACATGGGTAAAATAGGATATTTACCATATACTAATAGGAAAGGTGAAGTCTTGAGGGCATATTTATATCTTTTTATATCTACCCATAATGCACATTTTAACAATAGGTACTATTCTCTTTGTTTATCTTGGGTTGACTTTTTAATGCAATCCATCAAGTTATTTTTCATATATTTAACTAATCTATTCCTTTGGGTGTAATATTTTGAAGAGGAATTTATTTTTATCTAATTATTATAGGCCAAATTATTGCATTAAATATATTGAAAATATAGGCCATTGTCACTAACTAAATATATGAGAGTACCAAACTTGCTCAATATATACTCCTCTAAAAACCTAATGACATCTTGATCTCTAGATTTATTGGTGGCCACCACTTCAATATACATATTGTAATAATTAGTGGATATAATTATGAACTTGTGCCCTATTTATGAATTAGGATTGGTCACTCCAACAAAGTCAAGACCCCATTATGCAAAAGGATGACTCTTACTGACAAGGTGTAGTGGCATGGTAGAATTAACTTCTTTCTTCCCAAAGACTTGGCATTCATGGTATGTATTAACATGTTTATGGGAATATCTAAAACTTATGGGGAAATAATACCCCATTCTCAAGATCTTATGGGTTTTTGTGGTCCTAGAAGGGTCTTCATTTCCTATTTTCTAGTGTAGGTTGTCTAAGATATCCACAACTTATTCTCTTGAGACACACCTTAGGTAGTTTACCTCATAGTTTTTATGATAAAGGACTCCAACTTTTATATTTTATTGGGTGGTATAAATCATCAAAACTCACCTTTTTCTCTATTTAGCTTAGGATACATGCTTGCATGAGTATACAATTAATGATCTAGGCATACTGCTCACCTCCCACCACTTAGAATTCATGAAATTGTTTGATTTGAATGCATGGATCTATTTAAATCATGATATGGACTATTTATTTTATTCTCACCATCTTGGTAGGTATGATATCTAAATTAAATTCCTATATCTTTTCCATCTATTTTCCTCTTCTTCCCCTAACTCATTTTTTTTGAGGGTGAGCTTAATTGTTGAGTCTGGGACTATGGCATAAATTTTTATTCTCAAGATAAATTGCCTAAACATATTTACAACCTTGACCAATGCATATATTTATTTTTATATCATTTAATTCCTTAATTCTACATATTTTAAATTAGTACTCAAAAACTTAATTGGGTGTTCACTATCATTTACCTTTTGGGTGAGTACTTCAGTAATGGTATGTTCTAAATGAAAGGAATACAAAATGAAATCCTTGGTGAAGTTAGGACTAATTAATACTAAATCCTAAGTAATATCCATCTTAGTGTCTTTGAAGGAAATATTATCCTTGGCTATCCACTCTCTCTTGGCATCCTATTTCAATATGGCATTCAATAAATTAAAAATTTCTTCAAACCCAAAAATCAATTTGCATACAAAATTAATTTTACCAAAGAATGATTTTAATTATTTTATTCTATTTGGAGGTGTTAGCTTTGAAATGGATTTAATCCATTTTAAATCAATTTAAATCACATCTTTGGTGATGATATGACCAAACAATTTGCCCTTTGTTACCCCAAAGATACTCTTATTTGGGTTTAGGGATATTATGAATCTTTTGCATTTATCAAACACTTTTTGTTGGTGATTTTCATGATCTTTTGTATTTTTAGAAAATATAGTGCGATCATCCATATATATGATGATACACTTATCAATAAGTCCTTAGAATTCATAATCCATGACTCAACGTAAGATTGATATGGAATTGATGAAGATGAAAGGCATCCTTTTATAAGCATAAGTCTAATTTATGGTGAAGGTCATCTTCATTATATCTTCTACTTTTACCAGCACTTGGCTTTATCCTAAGAAACTATCTAAGATGGACATCATCCTAGACACACTAATAATATGGATTACCTCATCTAGGTAAGGTAGAGGATAATTATCTTTCTCTAAGGATCTATTCATGTTCCTAGAGTTGACATATAGCCTAATCTCACCATTCTTATTCTTGACTAGTACCAAGTTTGTTACCTAAGAATAATGTCCAATAAGAAATATGATCTTGGCATCTAGTACCTTTTCAACCTTGGTCTAGATGATAAGTTATATAATGGGATTTAATGGTCTTTGGAATTGCCTAAAGGGTTTGATCCCTTCATTTATGGAAATAGTGTGAGTAATTACCCAAGGATAAAAAGTCTTCAAGTCTCCATAGGTCTAAGAATTACTTATTTATATTCTATTAAAATATATTTCAAATTTGTTTCTCACCTTCAACACAAACTAGGTTGATGTTGACATACTAAGGGTGTTCTTCAGTCCCTAAATTCTCTTTGACAAAATCAAACTAATTTGTATTTAATTTTTTTTAGCTTGTAGGTTTATGTCAAATATTCTTTACAATGAATCCATCCCCATGGTGATTTTATTTTCCTTGAGTTGCATAATACCATCATCCCCAAATTATTATACTTCTAGACATCTAAAGTCCTTATCATCTATAATTTAGTCTTAAAAATTCTAATAAATATTTATGAATTAGAATAATTGTTGACCATCCTCAAAGACATAGAAATTATCTACATTATCAGGGATTGAAGAGCAAGGCACTACCTCCATGGAAACTTTTTTCATATTATACCTTGGTGTGGTGTTAAGTTTGCAACTGAGGTTGTCAATGAATATACCATATGGTTTTTTTTCTCTTAGAATAGATTTGATGTTGAAATCCTTAAAGGACTCAATTAAGTCCAAGGATCAATGTTTGTATTTTTTTAGATATGATAACGTGTATTGTATTTTCTTCTAATTTGGTTAACCAATGTAGTCATAAAAAATGAAAAAAATTGGTAACTTGAGTATGGATAAAGACACCCAATCCATAGGTCCCTCTTACTTGCTCTATAAACCCTCTAAGGTTTTTTTTCACTAATTCCCAATCATCTATGGCCTTCTAAACTTGATCCTAGCTAAGTCAAGACATTCTCTTCATATCTAATCTATCCCCTCAAGTCTCATCTACCTAGCACCATATTTGGATTGTAGTGTTGCACCCTAGGGTGTCCCCTTTTCAATGCTCCTATCTAATCACATTTTGAGCCCAAGTTACTATTTTTCCCTAATTCCTATTGTCCATTATGTCAGCCTAGTCTAGTTTCATCTAAGCCATGACCAATAAATTCCTATAAAATCCCATTCAAAGATGATTTGGAAAGGGTTGGAAAATATCATTCAAGAAAGCAAGAATACAAGCAAGACCACTCAACCAATCTTCCAGATTCTCTATATATAGCCAACCTATACACTTTTAAGCTAAATCAAGTTTTTAGAATAGTCCTTATCCATCTCAAGCATACCTAATTTTACCATTTCTTGAATTTCATTCACTATTGCACTAAGCACTCTTAAATGGATAACTACATATAACTTGATCCCTCCTCAGAGTATTGGTATGTAGGCACTGTTCCCACACATGAGGTGTAAAGCACATATAATACATCTTACACACACTAACCCCTTTTCCCTATTTTCCCAAGTTAATTAAATTGCATAGATAATATAATTACATAAATAATTATCTCTATAGGAAGATCTATTGATAGTGAGGACCTAAAAATTGGTACACAAACTCACACTTAGTAGGCAAACAAAACCCAAAAAGCTTAGATAATGAGGATAAAAACATTGAGAAAGGACTACAGTGTTGGACCCCAAGGTATCTAGTTTTGACACTCCTATCTAATCAAGAAATGAAGTTTAGGAACCTATTTTTGATAGTGTCCCAATCTTGTATGCAAATTTCTAAACCCTGTCTCATTCAGAATAGTTTAAAATAATCTAAGTTTAATTTTCTCTCTCTTACTACTATTTCTAGAAAAGGTCTAATTATAATCTAATTTCATAAATTAGTATCTTTAATTAGGAATATTATCTACTAATTTATCCTAGACAAACTTGTTTATTATTTAGGGATAAAACTCCATTATTCCCAAACATAACAAATCATTTGGTGAACCTGACTCACTTCAAATTTCACATAAAACCCCTAGAAACACTAGGGTAAATTCCTAGCTGATTTTTTCCCATTAATTTCTAATTTTTTCTTGAATATTAAAATTAGAAAACTCTCTCAAATTTTAAAATTTTGTCATAAATTTTAATTTTTTTTGTAAATTTTAAGATTAATCTATTTGAAACCCTAGCTGCAAACACTAGGTCCCAGTAAATTTTTAGTATTAATCCAATAATTTCTTGATTTTTTTATTTCACATATTAATCACTAATTTATATCAAATTTAAAAATTTTGTAGTAAATTTTAAAATAAATTTATTTCAAACCCTAGTTGAATCAACTAGCTCCTAGTAATTTTCCAATTACTTTTTGAATTTTTAGTTACATAATAAAATCAAAAAATCACTTCAAATTTCAAAAATTCATATTAATTTTCAAAAATTTATTTTTCTCAAAACCCTAGTTTCATCTAATAGGTCCTATTAAATCAAGCACTTTCCCATAATTTTTTTATATTTTTTCTTGAATACTTTTTCAATAGCAATTTAAAAAATTCATAGCATTTTTGCAAAAATATTTAAAAAAAATCATTAGTAGCATGTACTAGTTCTTATTTTGATTCTTGAGGTATCACCATACATGTTTGGGAGCTCTGTATCCTTTTTATGCATATTTCATTTCCTTGATTATATTATATTAGTTTAATCTATTCTACTATTAACCAAATTGTTTTCCTTATGCCACCTAAGTTCCTTGCATCTTTTCCTTCAAGATAAAGTTTAGGACTTAGTGGAAATCCTCCTAAATTCACCTATATTCCTTCAACTCAACCATATACTATTGATAAAAATCTATTTCATACTCTAGTTATAGATTCTACACATCTAGATTATACTGATTTTAATCATAATGATTCAAATAATGAGCAATATGAAAATACCAATGATGATGCACACATTGATGCTCATGCTCCACCACATTGGACTACTGATCCACTTCCACCCATTATTGAAAATGAATTTGTACTCACCAAATATTTGATCATCCAAACTTTTAGAGAAAGACTCAAGGAACAGCCTCAAGATCATACTCTTCTATTATAATCTCTCATGGAAATCAAAAAGGCTAAACAAGTTGGGTTTTCCATTTCTATAGAACAAGTAGTTATAAATGACACTACAAGGGAAACTATGTCTCAATAACCCCCTATATCAACCCAACTTTCCCCTATGACACCATCTACAACTAGTACATCCATATCTCCTAATGTGGTAGCCCTTGTGTAAGAGATAAGATTTCTTCAATCTAAGGTGCTACATCTTGAGTAAGGTGCCACTATACCTACAAAGGATTTGGATTCTTTTGCTCTTCTACATACACCATTAGCATGTCACATTACTTCTACACCCTTACCACAAGGTTTTGTTCAACCTAGGCTTACTCTTTATGATATCAAGGGTGAACTAGAGAAACATTTGAGATATTTTCATGTAGCATGCTGGGATGATGTACTAAATTATTAGCTACTTACCAAGATATTTCTACAAAGTCTATATGTTTATGATTTACAATGGTTCTATAGTATACAAAATTAGTCAATAAATGCATTCAATCCTTTAGTTGGCATGTTCCTAGCACACTTTAGTGTCAACATTGGTGATAAGGTTTCATATACTCAAATTTCTCAATAAAAACAATGACAAAATAAGCATCTCATAGATTATGTTCCTTGATATAAGACCATCTTGGCTAAGATGACTAGCCCCATGGTTTTCAAACAAAGTCTTCTACCAACACTTCATGATACAATCATGTTCAAAATATCTTCTTCTTTCACTAAATTATATCACACATTAAAGGAAAGAGAAGTCAAAATAATTTCAATGGGAAAACTAAAGTACACTAATACATGAAAAAAAACTAATAAGAGTAATAATTAAGTCCCATATAAGGTCAAGTTAAATGATATTAAATGGAAGAATAAACCTATATTTAATGTAGCTTCAGAGCATCCTCAAAGAATAATTTTATCAGTACCCCCTCAATGTACTTTTTCACATTTTCCAGTTTCTCCAACTAGGGTTTTACAACAACTTTTAAATTTTAATATCATACCTCTCTCTCATATTTATGAAGTTTATCTAATAAAACCTCTTCCAAAGGGATATGATCAATAGGCATTTTGTGACAACCATAGGGAACCAGGCCATACGATAAATAGATGCATCAATTTAAAACATAAGATACAAGACCTAATATATTCAAATGTTATTTAACTTGGAACTTTAGTTGAGCCTCCATTGACAAAGCAAACATAGGATAAAGCATTGAAAATATTCTTATATCCATTTACAAAACATTCAAAATAGGATATAGGGGACACATCAGGGGTTCATCATGCATATCATGCACATCCACCACTAGATACATATAGGTCACTTTCAGTTGAGTTACATCCTTTGATAAACATGATTGGTGTATATAATTCCATATTTCTATCTAGACCTTCTATCTCCTTCTTAGAATAGGAGATGATTAAAGATGATTCAAATTATTAGGTAATCTTTATTAGATCTTACATTCATAATAAACCTATTTTCAATGTGATTATTGATAATGGTTCCAATCTTAACATGTGCACCTTGACACTAATACAACATTTAGGTTATTTAGAACATGATATCACTCTGACAAACATAGTTATGAATGATTTCAATGGGCATATATATATTTCATTAGGAGAGATAGTACTTCCACTATAAGTTGGTCCTACACATGTGGCCACACCATTCACTATATTTACCAATGTAGGAGTTTTTGATATGTTACTTGGTCAACTATGGATTCAAAAACTCATATTTGTACCTTCTATAGTTCATAGATGTATGAAATTAATTCATGCTAATCAGATTTTTATAGTTGGAAAAGTTCCATATGAGTTATCACTCCCCACTTTAGAGTCATCTACTAGTTTTCAGTCACCAATTTCAATTTCACCAACTATTTTAGTTTTGTCTTTAGTTTTAGCTTCTCCTCTAGTTTTAGTTCCTATTTCACTTCAAATTTAGACATAGTTGAGGCATCCATCACTAGTATAGAGGGTTCATACACCTACATAGCTTCAAGATTCTAGATAACTTCCAACTAAAATATTCACACCAAGAGTAATTTCATTGAGATCTCATGCATCTACACATAGAACACATGTTTATATAGCTTCTTCTACTTCTAGATGGGTCCCTAATATCCCTATAGTTGCATCTAATTTTTAGAGTTATGAAGGGACCCCACAATCAGTTTCTTCTTCAGATATTTTAGAATATTTATAGCATATACAACTTTCAGAGCCATAGTCTCAACATTTTCTTCATGCTTCATGATCACATATGATTCCACTCCTTGACATAGGACACCATGATATGGAGTCTTAAATACAACTCATTGATAAGTATCATCTCTTTCCATCTTTGTTGGTATATGTTTTATTTTTCTTGATTATATATAGTTCAAAAATTTTAAAATACAAAAATAATATAACATTTAAAAATACAAAAACAATAGGACAGTTTAAAATCTAAAAAAATTCAATAATTCCAAAACAAAAATGACATTTTTAATATCATGTTAGGAATTAAATTTGTTACTCTATGATTATTTTTTGTTGATTTATCTATACTACCATTCTTCACTTGATCTTATTTAAGTTTTTGTAGTGATATCTATCTCTTTGATTGCTTCACTCTACCCATTAAGGGGGCATTTTACATCTACATTCAAGACTCACTTTGATATACATACCCACTAGGGGAATATTCCATAGTACTACAACATCTAGGTTATGTCATTTCTACACTACACACTCTAAGTTATCATGTTGATATACATTACTTACTAAATTATATAGATTAATATATTAACATTTCACTAGTATCTAACACTTATGTATCTCTTATAATATACCTATTATTTTACTAAACATGTCTTGCATACTTTCACTCTTGCTTTGATTAGTTATATGTGATTCTATCTTTCTAGTTATTATATGATTTCTCTTCTTGCTTAGTGTAGTTTATTGGATTATATTTCTAGTTCTTGCTTGTCTCCTATATATGCCTTAGGACATTTTCCATTGTAGTTCTCTTCTATTCATGTGTGTGCTTTAATACATTTACCAATGTACTTTACTTATAGTCATCTACATGATTATGGCTTCCA
This sequence comes from Torreya grandis, assembly GCA_037957365.1. NCBI lineage: Eukaryota > Viridiplantae > Streptophyta > Pinopsida > Cupressales > Taxaceae > Torreya > Torreya grandis. The sequence goes on along the minus strand of JARHVA010011335.1, from coordinate 1,650 downwards.
TACCAACTTTCTTGTTTCAATTGTATGTGTATGTGGCATTTAAACATGCCTTGTATGATTTATTTCTAGTTTGAGTGACATGTGCCCATGTCCCTTGTTTCCATGACCCCTTGGCCACCCTTATATGCATCTTGTTTCTTGCATTATGTGCTTTTTCCTTGATTGATTTCAATTGCTTGTAGTGCCATGATCCATATCATGCATTTTCCCATTTTTTTGGATGCCATGATGGACATCATGACCCTTCCCTCTAACTAACAACTAATAAAACTAATAATTAATACTTTTAGTTATAGTTCAATACATTACACATGATACTACATTATTATATCTATCTAGGCATACCCCTGTTGATCTAACAATATATCAAATTAAACCATGTTATATCTTGAGATATCTTGTTAATTATCATTACTATATCATGTATATTTATATCTTAACACACTTTTAGGGCTTCTTCTTTTTAGGGTAGTCATTATAGGGTACCTATTCCTACCCTCAAAAGAGGGGGAAATAAATAGGGTTTTTTTCTATAGAGATCAGAGTTCTTATCAATTAAAAAATTTAGTTTAAAAATAACCAAAATAATAACTAGTCATCAAACCACTCTGAATAGACTAGGTAGATAGTCAAGATTCCAAAACAATGATTAGTTTTAGCCCAAGACAATAGCACTGGACACTAGGGTGTCTATTTTTGGCACTCCTATCTAAATAGAAAAAAGTAGGTTTTTTAGAAGCTGGTAGAAAGGTAGGTTCAACTATAGTTTTGCACAATCAACCAATTTAGATCAATAGTTTTTAGTATAATTTTCTCAAAGAATCTAGAAATTGGGGCCATCATGAAGGCATGATTGGTTCTTACTTTTAGTTTTAGATATGGTAGTTGGTATAACTTATAGATAAGAATCCATGTTTTAGACACTAGTGATTGGGGGTAGATTGCATATCACTTTTTCTTCTTTTCTTTTTGTTTTCAACATTACCTAGGCATTCTCATTAGGTATGTGCCTTATTCCATCTATAGTTGTTTGCAATCATTTTAAAGTGGATTTCATACAAGCCTAACCTCCACATTCTCGAGTACCCAAGTTCCTCAGTGGCTTCCACATAAGCCAAATTTTCAATTTTGGAGTGGCTTTCATAGAAGCCTAATCTCTATCTTTTGTAAATTTTCCAACATTAGCCTAGTTTCTAGTACACATTCGGTTATCCATGACACATTATCAAATTTCATGAGCATTCATGGGATTCAAAAGCCATCTCATATGACATAAACATTCATATACATTGGTATTAGTTCTTATCTTCAATTTATAGGGTAACAATGGATCCAAAGGGCCAACCTTTATATTCTTGAGTCACCTATTCATAAGGATTGGACACATAGTCTAGACATCAATTATCATATGCATGATCATCTAACCTCACTTATTAGGTGATAATGGAGCCAAAGGTCTAGCCTTTTTATTCTTGAGCCACTTTTTAGGGAATTAAGCACTCAACTCCATTCACAATATAAATTTTGGTACATCATCTAGCACATCTAACATTACTCATAGTTACCTAGTATCACAATAGGTTTTGTATTGGTTCACATACCTAGTGAGGTGTATTCATTCCTCTCTCTCTCTCTCTCTCTCTCTCTCTT
>JARHVA010011334.1:0-68298 GCA_037957365.1 Torreya grandis | reverse complement strand
CATATGCATACATCTTTCACCTAAGTGGACATTGACTCTATTATGAGGCTAACTGTGGAGTTTGAGATTTGACTAGGAAAGGGGGACTTGCCAAATGATATGATCACATATTTTGTTGTGTTTTTAATTAAGAAGGATATTTTATCTTTTGAAATTGAATTTTTATTTTTATTTTATTTATTTTTGATATATTTGCTTCTAATTTTTTTTATTTTTTATTTTCCTCCTCCACATGGATTCAAATGACTAGAAATGGGTACTAATTATGATTAACACAAGAGATCTTAATCCTAGTTTTTCAAAGGAGAACTTAGAGACCAAAACACTAAGATACCCCCATATTTTCACCATATGAAAGAGTGTGATCCTAAAAATGACCTTGGTATGTTCCAAATTAGGTGGGAGATATATTTAAAGATAACAATGAGCATAATATGTATAAAGGGAGATGGTAAAATGATAAATATATTTTATAATTTCATCATAAAATAGAGTAAAATGTAGTTTAGATACATGTAGATAGAGTGAAATAGTTTTTCCTCAAGAGAGTATAACTAACTATAAAAATAAAAAAAACACCACTCTTATTGTGAAAATCCTTTTACATCAAAATAAACCTTGTACTTTTCCAAAGCACCATTGCCTTTGATTTTGACTTTGTCTACCCATTTGTATCCACCAAGTTGTTTAACTAGAGGTAATACCACTAGCTCCCAATTATGATTCTTCATCAAGGCATCATATTTAATGTGCATAGTAGTCTCCCATTTAGGTTTTCCTTTTGATTTATAATATCATTATGGTTTAGGTAACATAAAAATGTTAGATGTGAGAAAAAAATAAACATGCTTTGTTGGAATAACAACCTTGTTTTTAGTCCTCTGAGCTAGTGACTTTGATTGAGGCATTTAACCCTCTCACACATCCTAGATAGTTGAGTCTTCCTAAAAAAATAATCATGTATTTGATTGAGTCATTTCATCCTCCTAAAAATTCCTATATGGTGGATTCTCCTTCCATAACTAGTGCATGTAAGCTGGTTGTAGTAAGGTCAACAAGCCTATACAAGCTACCTTTCCCAATGCCTAGGGAAACTACCCTATCATGTTTAATATTAAACACAATCCTTTTATGCCCAAATAATTCACAATAATGTTGGGATTTTTTAGAAATTGACTAATAGATGAGGTTTTTATTCATGCAAGGAACTTACCTAACATTCCTTACTATGCTCTAACTATGATTTTTTAGCATTATTCACCACTATACAAATGTCTCCTATCCCCTCTACTACATGTGAATACCCATAAAGTAATGAAATTGAATAAGAAAAAATTGTACTTGCAATAAATTTTACATAAAAGTCCTTATGACACATGAAATGGCTAGATGCATCAGAGTCAAAAAACCAACAAATGGTAGCACTTTCATTCACTCTTAGACTCATGTTGATCTTCAAATGTTGCCACATTTGCTTGACATCTTTATTTGGAAAGATCATATTATGTATTCTGGCATTCCTTTTTAGAATGGCCAGACTTATGACAGTAAAAACACTTCAACTGGTACATGGAAGATGAATCACCAAAGATATGTTTCCACTTCCCCTTTGACTGAGTAACAAATGCACTCTCAATTTGTCCATCACTAGACTCATTTTCCTATGTCTTCATATGTTCATTTTGTATCAAATGGGAGCTAAGATGATCAAATGATTAAGTTAGATTTATACCATTAATTGTAAATCCTTCATGAAAGACTCATATGAGGGCATCAAGTTATTTAGAATAAAAGGATCTGGGTCATCATCATCGACTATTTTGTTTATGGTAGCAAGCAGGTCTCAGAGATATTTTATTTGAAGATGTTTTGACATGAACCCATCCTCAAACTTTTTAAAAAAAAAAGATTCTTTAAGTACATGACTCCGATTTTCTCTAAAATTTAATATTTGTTTTGGAGATTGGTCCAAAGCATACTTGACATAGTGGCATTTTGGATCTTATAAATTAAATCATATGAAATAGCCAATTGTTATTAAATTTATTAATTAGTTGTTAGCTATCAACCTTCCCAACTAATGTAATTTATTTTGTGCTTAATAAAAGATGGAAACACACATCTGTAAGTGTGTTGTATGCCTTCCATTTCTTTTCTTTCTTTCAGTCTTGACACCCTCATATGAATATTTCATGGAGGATTTACACTTTATGGAAGAAAGCCAAACTATGACATTTGATCACATTAGTTCCTATTTGATGCAGAAGGAATACAAACAAACATAAAAAAATGAGTCCAATGTTAGACAAAAAAAGAGTGCATTTGCTACTAAGGCAAAGGGGAAGTGGAAATAGATCACTATTTATTCAATTTCCAAGTATTAGGTGAAGTGATTTTACTATCATAAGGATGGGCATGTCAAAAAGGATTTCTAGAAGTGATAATATGCACTTTTCTAACAAAATAATCAGGTGGCAAATATGTTAGTAGTTAAAGAAGAATGACATTTCAAGGAAAAGTATGTCCTTGTGGCATCATACTTAAATGATAGTGCTACTAGTTATTGGTTCATTAATTCTGGTGCATCCAAACATTTTGTGTCAAAAGGATGGGTATGTCACATTTCCTATTAAAAAAAATCTGATTTATTTTTATTAGTTGATAAAGAGGCACTTATTGTAGAATGGATAAGAGATATAAGCATTGTATTGAATAATGCATAAAAATTTATAGTAATAAATGTTAGGTATGTTCTTAGAATGAATAAAAATCCCTATCTATTAGTCATTTAACTAGAAATATCAACATTTCAGTGAGTTTATCTAGGAATAAATGTATTATGGCTGATGTAAACAATGACAGAGTAGTATCTCTAGCCATTGGGTAAAGTGGCTTGTATAGGCTTGTTGATCTTTCCATAGTCAACTTGCATGCACTAGTTATGGAGGATAATATCAAAATTTTGTGGCATGAGAGATTTGGACATATCAACCTTGAGTACTTAACCAAATTTAAAATAACCAACATGGTTCTTGGTTTGCCTACTATCCATGATAAACAAGATGTGTGCAGGGTGTTTGGCTTGCAAGAAAAAGTGGAAGATATTTTTGACTAAAGGTCCCTAGTTTGAAAAAGGGATCCTAGATCTTGTTCATGTAGGTCTTTACGAGCCATCCTGTGAATCACCTATAGTCCTCAGAGTGAGGTATTTTGTGTTGTTGGTGGATGATTTCTCCAAGAAGATGTGGGTCTACTTATTGAAAAGTAAGTTTGACTATTTTATAGGATTTGCAAAGTCTAAAGCATTGGTGGAAAACTAGACAAGCAGATGGGTCAAGACACTAAGATCTAACAATGAGGGTGAATTTACTTCCAAGTTGTTCAAGGATTACTACAATAAAGAAGGAATTAATTGATAGTTGATAACCTCATACACTCTAAAAAAATGGGGTGGTTGAGAGATGTAATTAAACTATCATGGAGTGCAAAACACATAATAGGGGCATGTTGTACAAATACTAGGGATAAGCGGTGAACATGACAATATATATCATGAATAGGATTCCTTGTGAAGATTTGTTGGATGTCACACCTAAAAAATACTTGTTTGGAATAAACCCTGAGGCAACACTTTTTCATTTTTTCATTCTATTGCATACACTTTGGTTCCTAATAGAAAAATGATTAAACTAGATTCCAAGAGTGCTAGATATTTATTTATTGGCTATAGTGACCAATTTAAGGCCTATAGACTTATTGATGTTTCCACCAACAATATAATCATTAGTCTAGATGTTGATGTGAAGGAAACAAAAAAATTCCTTATTTTATAACCAACAAACATTTCTTGAGGTATATGAATCTAGTGTTGACTTTCCTTTGAAAGACAATGAATCTAGATCATCTAGCATTCCTTCATAGACTCTAATTTAACAACCCATGGCTGATATTTCCAATACCCTATTAGTATATCAATAATGCCAACTTGCATTGGTTAACAATCCAATTGATATTCAACAAATATAGGAACCTTCAGTACATTGAAGGCCTTGGTGGTTTTAGTCCACTCTATAGGATGTGTAGGAGGATGAAATGCCTTAATTAGATGCATGACTCTATGGACTAGAAAGAAAGTTGTTGATTTAGTTGAGAAGCATGTTTATTTTTCTCTTACTTCTGATCTTTTCATGGTACTTAAACCATAAAGATATTCTAAGGCAAAAGTCAAACTTGAATGGGAGATTGCGATGCAAACAAAAAAAGATTCCTTAATGAATAACAATAATTGGAAATTGATGTAATTTTCCCAGGTAAACAACCCATTGGATGGAAATGGGTGTATAAATTAAAATGCAAAGCTAATGGTACTTTGGATAAGTAGAAGGTTAATCTTATTGTAAAAGGCTTTTCACAACATGAGGGAATAGACTATGAGGATAATTTTTAGTCGACAACAAATATGGTCACATTTTGGTTGCTTCTCTCCATAGCAGCTCAATTTGGATGGTAAGTGTTTCAAATGAATATCAAGATCACTTTCTTGAATGGAGATTTGGATGAGGTCTCCATGGTGTAGCCTGAAAGTTCTTGGGTACCTTGTAGTGATCATCTAGTTTGCAAGATGATTAAGTTCTTGTATAGACTTAAGTAGGTCCATGAGCTTGCTATATTTTGTTTGAACAACATCTCCAAGATTTTGGATTTAGAAATATGGAGTTGGGTTGAAGTTATCAACCAATGATGATTCATCACTGGTCAAAATCACTCTACATAGAATTGGTGGACAACTTAATTTATTTTATGTCCACACAATGGGATTTTTGTTTTGTTGTTGGTTATCTTTTTTAGTTTTTGTCTACATCGAAGCTCCTACATTTGACAACAACAAAATGCCAGAAGACTATAGATTTTAGGTTGATATCTTAAGAGTAGTCTATAAATGTAATGACTAAACACTTTGGTCCCACTTTGTTTGTAAAATTTTAGGACAAACTTGTGGCAGCCTTTAGTTTACTCATTAAGGTAGGGTATTAAATATAGTCATTAGTTGTTAGTTAAGCATTAACTAATTCCTTCCCAATTGATGTAACTTCTTGTATGCTTCATAAAAGATGGGCACACTAGTTTGTATGTGTGTCGTATGCCCCCCACTTCTCTTCATTCTTCCAAAATTTATATTTTCTAATAATTTCAATAGAAAAAGATCCTCCTTATGACATTTGTCATAATCAAAAAAATTTGTATCAGGTATTGATTCCTTGTCAAGAATTATTTTATCATAGTTACGATACTCGATAATCATATCTTATGACTCTAGACATTATAATTCTAGCTAGTCAACTTTTGCGCTTTTGAAAACACCAAATTTTGATTATTGGCTACTATTTTTGACATTCAACTTTGTCTCTTCATGGAAATGCAAGGAAACTCCACAAAAAATGGAAACCATTCTAAAAATATCTAAATCTATGCCTTAGCATGTTTTGGTCACCTTCTACTAAAAAATTATGGCAAACACATACAAAAATTTGTGCAGGGTCTAAAAATTGCTCAAAAAATCATGAAATGTTTGAAACATCAATTGGAAATAGTGATTTTAATACATCAAATTCTTTGCTACAAATCACTGTCTGCCTTACAAAAATGTTAAACATCTAGAAAATCAAGAAAATTGTGACTATAAATGGTGAAAATCAAGACAAAAATAGTTTTGATCTTCAATACTTCAAAAAATATCTAGTCTTCTCTCCAAGACATAAATGAGAATCATGTGATCACAATTTGTGGTTTGTTCGGTTCCTTTTTCCCTACTACCACAATCTAATAATTTCTCCACAATTTATCCCTCTTGTCACAATTTATCTTCTATTTGGGCTAGGTAATGGCATTATTCCTCTCATGTCTTGTCTCCCTCTGCCATGACTTAATTAAACATCTTTACATTCTATCATTTTTCCCTTTCGATATTACCCTCCTGGTCTATATATAAAATCATGATTTCAAGCTTTATTTGCACTAGTCTACAAATCCACCTTCATTTTGATGATCCACCTTTGCAAATCTATAGTTTGTACCCCAACAATCTACGTAGGGCATCCTTTAGCTTTGAACCTCTTATTCTTATTTGTTTATACCCTTCTCCTAGGGCTTCCCCAAAGACCTACTATGATACCAATGTTGTTAAGGATGAAATAAATAATGAAGAGAAATGGAAAGTGTTGACCAAATTTGACTTTTAAGTCAAATTGGGACCCCTATAGGTTAAAAAATTTAATTTTAGGTGTTTTATGGTCTAATACATATGTAAAAAGGTGTTTTATAGGATAATTGATGTCATTTAATGTTATACTAGCCTTGTTCCTTAGTCATTTTAGTCTTTTTAGTCAATTTGAGGTCAAAAATGGGCATTTAACAAATTATACAAATTTATTGGGAAGTGTGAAGGTTCAAAAATGTGATTTAACATGACATTTGTCATCACATGTCTTAATAAATTGTTGGTAACTGAAATTGGTAGGTACTTCAGAAGAAAGAGTAGATTTCTTGGGGAAAAAGGTGAGTTTAGCACTTGTACAAACCATGGGGAAGTGTGCCACATGGAAGAAGATCATAGAATGTACCTTAAGATTCCTAAAGATATTTTTCATGTTTTAAATTACCTATAAGTTCCATTTTTGTTCCAAAACCATTCTACTCATTTTCCACCCTTCTAGGCACACAAGACTAGTCTTCAAGTTTGTACTTGGTATAGACAACAGGGGAGGTTTCAGACCAAACACCTTGGGGAGGTGAAATTACATGTAGATAACTTAATTTAAATTAAAATATTTTTAATAATGTTGGAATTTACTTCATGAACCATCCTCATAAATTTGACTGTGTTTTTATGCCTACTAATCTATGCACCCTATAGGTTTTGCCTTAGTTTGAACAAGTCCGTACAAACTAGCTACTAATATTGGTTCCATATGATGTTAAATATATCCCGTCATGTTCCCCATGATTTTAATCATATTTCAAGGTGTTTGGATGAGTCAAGTAGCTCAAAATTGCAAGAGGAAACACCTTTCTGAGTCACAACTAGTTTTTCACCATTTTTAGGAACTTCATGCTTGTTCATGGTTTTAGGGGGTTTTGATAGGTTCATGTACATGTTTTAAATTATATAATGGTTCCATTCACCTTGAAACTTCATTCCCCAAAGCAGTCTTATGAGCTCGTAGTCATAGCTGCCATATACAACCATTTTGCTATATAACTACCATAACCAGTTAGCTAGGTACCTTCAAGGGGGTTCAGTGTTGAAAATAAAGTTTGAAACTTGTTTTGAGTTTTTAAACAACTTTATGTTTCATCTAAACACCATAAAAAATGAAATCAATTGACATGATAGGTAGTTTCCTTGAACGCATTGCCCATACTTCTCTTCACTACCTGCATATTCAAAATGTGCACTTACAGGTATCATGCATGAACAAACACATGAGAAGGAGGTTTGGTACTAAGTCGAGGTAATTCAGGTTTAAATGAATCCATTTTAAAAAAATTTGAAGGCCTAAAATTTATAATAAACATGTACAGCCTACTCATTGCCTACCTTTTCATCCTCACTACCTATATAGTGGAATGCCCACCTACAGGTGGCCTTGACAAGGAGCTAAAAAGCCATTGTGAGAATTTTGATCAAAGGATGGAACTTCTTTGGATTTTGTACATTTTTAATGGATCTTAACATACATTTTTGAAGTGTTAGGTGGCCTAGCAAGGTTGAAAATCACTTTCTAGCAGGAAGGGATTGAATTTTGGGATCAAACCCCTAAAATGAAGAAATAAAGGTCTTAGCACTTTTGTTAAGGGAAACCAACAGGGTTGTCATGGGATTTGAGGCATCTAGATTATCATTCCTTTTATCCTCTAGGTAGGAGATGAAATTTGAAAAATATGGAAGGTATAACACTATTGAAGGTTGGAAGTTTGAAGGCTCAAAGTTGCGACACAAAACACTAAAATCTTGCAATATCATCTACAAAATTTTGAGTTTGAGCAACCTTTGTTTTAAAATTTGATAAGATAGACCACATATTCACACTTTAATGGTTCCAAATTGTTTTCATGAAGCCTTTATGATCTAATGATCATCTAAGAGGTTAGAATATTGTGTTTAGACCCCTATACACACCTTCAGTCTATACATAGGCCATGAAAACAAGCACCTACAACTAACACAGAGTTCAAGTTTGAGAAGGGTTTTGTTTTTCTTGCATACATGAGTATTAAGGTATTTTAATGGTTTTATAAGGTGATTAGAAGATTCCTCAGAGGTTTCAAGTAACAAATGATGATCTTCTGAGCTCATTTACACCTATAGTGAACACTTATAACAATGTGTAGGTCACTGTAGGGGAATAGTGAGATGAGAAATGTGCCTAAGTGATGATCTAAGGCCACACAAGGTGAAATGATGAGTCCCATAATGGTTAAATTACTATGTATTCTTGATTAAAAGTTATAAACATTGTATTTAAGGCCTAATTCATACAAAAGTGCACTTACAAGGGTATTCCCTAGTAAAAACATAATCAGTTGTGACTAAGAGGGACAATAAGCTTGAGTAAATAATTGACACCATGCCAAGGTATGAATATAACTTTATTGAAATATAAATGATTTAATGTGGTCTATAACCCTTTTTAAAGTATCTAAGCACTATACTCAAGACTCAAACATGTATAAACACCTACATGTAGGGGTTACTGTTGAAGAAGGAAACACAGTCCAAAAGGCATACTATTTGAGAGTTTAAAGTGTATGTGAAAGGATGTAATGAATTAATAGATTATAAATGTTTTATATAACTTAAAGTGGAATTTAAAAACTATAAATCAAATCCTATATCATATATTTACACCTACATGTCTTGAAACTCCCATACAGTCAGCTGGAATTGACTGAGACAGGTAGTGAGATGAAACTTGGCATCTAAGATTTGTTTGCATTGACCTAAGGTAAAATTAAATCAAAAAATTGTTATATAACCATATATAGGTTCAAATAGGGTCTTTTAACATTTTTATTAGATTCCAATCAGGCAAAGGACACTTATAGGCAGGGAGACACCTATAGGGAGGGTTAACTTACTAGTCAGGCCTAACTGAGTAAGGAAGGGTTTTACGGTAAAAGAAAATATTATGAGGGTTTAATATCATTGTGGACATCCTTATTATGGTTTAAATAACCTTATTAAACTTTCATAATGGACAAAAAATCAAAGGAAAGACACTTCCAAGTGCAAAATATAGTCCATATGAAGAATCCTTCACAGTCAATCATAAAAGGAAGTCTGTCTTAGAACTTGAGGCCTTTGGAGGGTCAAATGACCTAGTAGAGAGTTGAAAATTTGTGTAAAAAAAATTTATGACTTGTATAACCCTCTAAATTATCCACCATTATTTGATTAATTAGGGGATTTCCCTCTATTTTATCTTAGACAGAGGGCACTCCCTTATGAACACAAACTAACATAGTGGACAAGCTAGTGAGAAGGGTGGAAAATTTCAAATAGGGTGATTTTAAGGTGTCCCTAATTATTATAAGTCCATGTAGGGTATTTAAAATTTTCATAAACTCCCTCCCATGGATTTTCATGGAAAACTGAAGTCAAATATGAGGCCAAGTGTGTAGGGTGTATGAAGGAGTTTTTTGGACTTCAGATGATGATGGCTCATTCCCAGATGATTCTAGATGACAAAGCCTACAAAAAATGAATGGAGAGGAATTAATAAAACACTTAACCTTAATTATAATCATCAAACTTGTCCCTAATCAAATTTTTAATGTTAAAATAGGTCTAAATTATGAAGGTAGTTTTTTGAGCCAGAATAAGGAGTTTCATGTCGCTTTTCATGAGTTTTATGACTTGGATGGACACTTGTATCATATGATATTTCATGGTTCATACCATATCCTCTTCTCATGCACAAGTAACTAATTTTATTAGTTTCATAAGTGTCCTTTTGACCTTTGTAATTCTCTCTTCTTCTTTCTCTCTCAAGTTCTATAAAAACTAGCCATTTTGACCATTGCAACTTATGATCCACCTAAGTATGGCGAAGCCTTGCGCATTTTCATACCATTTGATCAATAAGAATACTATTTGTTTACCTTTTCATGATTATTCATAGTGTGTTATACTTTAATTTTTGATCTTGCTTAGTGAAGACTATGGATTCCTTAGCATGTTGTCTCATTCTTTCATCCTATTTGTAGTTGGAAAGCCTCTTCTTACAAGGCATGTGAAGTGTTCTAGGAAATGTCAAGGATTGAGTGAGTTAGTATATTCATTAGTGCCATTCAAGGCCTATTTTCTAGTCCTCCTATCTTTTCACATTCATCCATAACCTCATAATGCAACATTGATGTGAGAAGATGCAGATTGAAGGAGTGTATGTTTGGTTAGTCTTTTGTTCTCATGCGTAACATGCTACTAGTTGGCAGTCAAAATCTTGTTTGGTGTATCACCTCCCTTGCAATAGTTTTATTTTATTTATCTCTCTCCTTTTTTCCTTCAAAATTTTAGGTGTAGTATTGATCCAAAGTGGTACATCAAGGGAGCTAGCCCTATCTAGAGATTCACCTCATCCTTAAGCTACCCACAAGCCTAGAGGTGTTTCAATTGTGCCACTTGGCTGAGGAGAGCTGAGACATCTCTTCAAAGGGTACAAATCCAAATGAAAATATAAGGCACAAAAAACATTGACATACTCTTATGTGTCCATCTTCTATTAAGCATATAGAAGGTATATCAATTGAGGAGGTTGATAATTGAACTTTAGTTAATAGACACTAATGGTTAATTAATATTTTTAACAATTTTTTTAGTAGTAAATCATAATTGAATCCCTAAAGATCTCCATAACCTTTATATTTATACTAGTGTAGACACTCAATTTTTATCACTTTCATGTTTAAATTGCAATTAGAATGATTTCTAACAATAATGCACAAACTACTAAAACATCCAAATTAGTATGCATGCTTGATGTGCATATTCTAAAATGTATTGGTGGATCTTTGATTGAGGCAATTTACCATACACAATTTTTGGCTTTATCTAATTCATTTGGAGTCAAATTTTGACTTTACAAATGACATTTTGGACCAATTAGGTGGAACCCTTATTTGACTTCCAAAAGTCACATCACTTTGCATTAAGTTAATTAACCTAATCTTCTTCTAATGAGAGATTCCATAGCTTTTTGGAACATATTTTCTTAATTCATTAATTAAATTATTTCTCCATTCACATGTCAAGTGGATTGAAATATATTCATGATGACATCATCATGACATTATCAACAAATATCTACATCATGACATCATCATGATGTCATTGAAAAATACCTATATGACATCATCAATAAATATTTTCATCATGACATCATAGGCCAAATTGCAAAATATCAAAAAATATCAACATAAATGTAGAAATGCAAGACATGTCTAATTAATGCAAATTTGATTCCAAATATTAAATGCATTTTCCCTACCAAGTTTGACTGATTCTCATTTGTTGATCTTGATTGTCATCCAATGGTTAAGAATGGTTTGGAAAGTCTATAAATACAAGGTTCATTTTCCATTAGAGACAAGTCTTGAACATACAACAAAGTGTTGCATTTTAGTAGCCTTTCAAGTATCAAGACTTCAACCTTTATTCTAATTATCTTCAACCATTTCTTTCATCTTCGTCTAATTGATCAAGTTTTTTAGTGAAAATAGTCTTTATAGAAGTCCATAGAAAAGCTTCAACTTTTTCTCATTTTCTTCTAATTAATTCAACCAAATCACATGTAACCTAGGAGTAATGCTACTTACATGAAGGTGCGACATTGACAAAGACTTCAAGGCTACAATCTTGGGCTCAATAGACCATTAATCCAGCTTAGAAGGAACATCTATGAATAATGTATAATCACTTGGATTGTGTTTTCTATTTGTTCTTTACTTCTTAGACCTTGCCCAGATTGATGGATCATGCTTGAGATGTTATGTTTGTCAATATTTTTCTATTTTATTCTCCATATTAACATGAAATAACCTCTCTTGTAATCTTGATTCTACATTTTGGCACGTCTGATGAGACTCGCACCTCACTTTATTCTGTCAAGCATCCTATTATTCTTCTAATTTGGAAACTAGCTCAAATTTGAACTTAATTTCACCTCTTCTAAATTTTAACATAGAAGGCTTTTATTGTCATTTCCATTAAATTAATTTCTATATTTTTTGTTTTTGTACAAAAAGCTATTTTATTTTTTGATAATAAGATTATGAATTTCTCATAATTCATGTTTTATTTTTTACAAGTTTCAAACATTAACTTGTGTTTTTAAAGGTTTGTTTTTCAAAGACCACATTTGAAACATTAACTTGTTTATTGTAGGTTTTGTCAGTCAAAGGAGTGGATTTCTTGTCAAATAAAGCACATTTAATTCACATTTCATTTGGTGTATTAATCAAAGAACTGACACTTCAATTTTAGTGCTATTAAAACATTTGCTTTTATTTCATTTACTTAAGTGTTTGGTATTGCTTGCTTGTTTGTGGATAATCTATAGTGCCTATGCTCTCCCCTTGCCTAGTTTAGGGATCTTGGATGACCAAAAAAAAAAGAATATTGTTGTATTTTTCTTAAATAATGCTAGATTGTGCTCTTCTCTTTCCCACTCATGGGGTTTTGAGAATAAAAAACAATGCTTCTTTCCTTTTCTTTTGACCATGTGGGATGGATTTCATCTCTTTCTTGTGAGTCTATAGGATGCAATGATTGGGAATTCATTCCCCAATGTAGGTACTAACCCCATAAATTTGTTAAGATATATAAATTGAGGTTGTATTTAATTGTTATTGGTTGAGAGATTGCATTTTTTAAATGCATCCATGAAATGGTAGGGCTTTCATGCTCCAATGTAAACCTCATAATGTACCCCTTAGATCTTTATTTTCTAATTCACTGAGACCTTTACTTCTGAAGTGATTGTAAAAGGTCAGACCTTTTATGACTAAAGTGAGTGTGAATGAACTAGACCTTCTTGTGCTATCCATTATTCTTTCTCCTATGAATATTTTTTGAGCCCCATGTATTGCAAGGTATATCGGGGACCATCTAGACAACCTTGTAGAAATTTAGTTTAAGACCATCATCCTCAAATGATTTTGTAATACAAGGGAAACCAACCTCCCCCAAGATTTCATGACATACTTATTGAAGTGAGGGTTGAGTGAAATCAATCTCTCACTGCTTCAAGTAAGGTAGTTATGTGGACTACAATCACATTGCACACCCGTCTTACCATTAAAAATAGGGCTTGTCTTGTGTGTATTGTTGATTGTTTGTTGTTATACCCATGTGTTACGTGTTTCATACTTTATACTTGAAACTAATCAACATTATCCTAAGTCCAAATTTGTCATTATACATTTGTGTAGTGAGGCATTATGCTGCACAACTTTTAGGTCATTCTAACCATTATACTATCTAATTGAAAACAATTCCAATTAGGGCTATTTAGAACCAAATATACTTTAAAATCAATTGTCTACATGGGGTGGCCTTTGACCCCATTCCTATTTTAAGTGAATAAAATCTGATCTGATTCATCCTGAACCACACTCCAATCTATATCAAGTTTGTCTTGAACCACACGTCAAGCTAGATTAGGTTTGTTTTGAACTACATCCTAGATCAATTTTCCCTCCTTGGGCCAATTTCAATCAAGACCAATCTACCCTCTTTTGGTCCATTTACCTCAAATTCAATCCCCGTACATACAACCTTACTTAGGGGCATAATCTAATCATTCAATTCATGTCATCTCCAAACCTGTTTAGGAAACAACCTAAACTAGTTCTAGCATTGCTTGGTGTAGAATATTTATAAATCTAGCTTGAGAGCAAAGGCAAAACCCTTTAAAGGTTGTTGAAGTCTAGATACAAATTCTTTCTTAAATTTCTTATGGACCAATTGCATAACCTTATTTGTATAGAGAAAATACCTCCAGACCCACAATAAAGTCAATCATTGCCCCTCCAAGGATCTTTATCTATTGCAAACCCAACTACATCTAAGTATAATAACTAATCGATCAGGATATGTCATGATCCCCCTCCTAAACATAATTAGATTCATCCACTTTCAATCCAAGGTCAAGATAATGAATCAATCCTCAACATTTTTGTCTAATCACCCATCTTTGATGAGTTTATTTTTTGTGAGTCACTCTTCGACCAAGGGCTCCTTTTTTATGAAGGACCCATCCTCGATGAGCCTATCTTCAAAGAACACATTATTGAGAAACCACCCATCTTTATTCCATTAGAAATCATCCCCCATTTTATAAAATTCCTGTCCCAAATCCTTCATTTCCAAGTGAAAGGTGAATAAGTAATGCATGCTAATAGACCATTTCTATGACCACATCTACATCAGAATCAAGTTCCATTTTAGAACCAACATTATTATTATCATCAACATCACAATAAAGTTTTATTTTAGAACTAATATCAAAATAATGTTTTATCCTAGAACTAACTTTAGATTTAACACCAAAAGTAGAATCAACATCAGTCTCAACATTGGATTCAAATCCACTTGAGTCATAATCAACATTGGATTTAGATCCACTTGAGCCAAAATCAACTTCAGAATTAGAATATATTAGTGGACATTATGACATTGGCTATACACTTCTACCAAATCCACTTGAGTCAGAATCAACTTTAGAATCAACATACATTAATAGTTATTCTAAAATTAGCTACATACTTTTGGTAGATCCACTTGAAAACATTTGTGATCCTTCTCCAATTTTTGAGGATGTTTTCTTTAGCATCAACACAAGTTCTCCTAATAGCTTCTATGAGGACTATGCTTCCTTTTATCCCTCCATTACTATTATTCATCCCTTTAATATTAACCAACTTAGCCATTATACTGATATTCTACCTCCCACAAACATTGATTGAGACCAACAAAATCACACATTGTTATAATTCTTCTATGGTGACATATAGTTGCAGAATTCATAGGGATCCAAGACAACATTTAGGCAGAAGAATAATTTTTTAGTGAAATCTTGTTTGAGGTGTAAGGGACAATCAAAGTCTAAACTCAACATCTTCTATTGAAACCTTACTTTAGGTGCTAGATGATAATAAAAATCAAAAGTCAATATCCATTAGTGAAACCTTGTTTTAGGTACTATGGGAAAATAAAAATCAAGAAAAAATTGTTGGTGAAAACCTCTTTGAGATGCTAATAGTTGAGCCAATTAGTTCCTCATTGCTTGATGAAGACATTATTGAAGTCAATATTGACACAACCGATAATCCATAACATATTAAATTGCAACATATCTTTAGCCTAAACAACAAAAAAATCTTGTGGCCTTATTGAAAGAATTTATAGAGGTCTTTGGCACCACCACATCCAAAATCATGTCAAATCTAAAATTAAAAACAATGTGTGTGACTAAAAATCCCACTCTTCATTTGTCCCCCAACAATTATACATTTCATTATGATCCTATTATTTATTCAACTTATATATTACATTACCAAATTAGATCATTTATTCAATGCCCACCATTCTTTACCCTTTTTGGCAGCACTCTTTCAAAAAGACTACAAAAAGATCTTGTCTAGAGGTTTTCAGGAAAAAAAATCAACCACCAACAAATATCACAATGACATCAGTGTAGTCCAAATCATCATCAAGTTCATAACAGAGCAAGTATTGAGTAGACATTCAAGGGCTTGGATTTTGCATCTCATAATCCTTTATTGAGTTGTGATGCTAAAAAATCAAGATCAATATACAAATGAATCAAAATAATCAAGAGGAAGTGAAATAATTCATCCAAATGGTGAAAACCATGTCTATGACACCTTGGGCAAGTACCATGATGAAAAATAGGTTTCTGACATCATACATAAATAATTCATTGTCTACAAGTAACTTGAAACTTGGGGGAAACTCCATTCACATTTCTATCCATTCCAATCAAGCCATTTTGTCCATTCCATTATATTGAGACAAACCCATCCCATCATGATCATTAGTCTTCTTATCTTGACATTGTTACAAAAGTAGAAGGTATATTGAGACCTATTTTAAGAAACATTTTGGCCTAGTATCTGAATGGTACTTTGACAATTGGATGCATTGGTTCCCACATGATATGGTCCTTGCAGTTTCCTAGTCCCTTCCATCATCATCCATTATTATTTTTCTTTATCCTTTTTCATTCAGCCATTCATTATCATTTCACATCTCGGTGTTAGAATAGGTTTTCCTTTTTTAGTAAACCCCTATGCATTTTGTATACACTTATTCAAAAAACTAAAACATTCAAATATTGTAAACCAATAAAAATATAAAAAAATTAAATTAAATTAAAATTAGAAAAGGTTTCACAACTCTAAGAGAGATCTAAAGCCACAAAATTCAAAAACATGTCTTGTCTAAAATCTAGTAAATAGTCCTTGATTAGTTATTGATTCAATAATTTTAACCACCATTTATATTGTCATCATTATCCCCATTATCATTTCTTATCAATTTTGTTACACTCTTGCCATTTTTTGAGTCATTCCTATTTTCCTCTTTAATCAATTTCTTCGTAATCATTGTCATCACTTTTCTTTTATCCTGATTTTTGGGAGAACTACATTTGGCCTGAAGGTTCACATGGACTATGTAGGCAATGTTCAGTTGCATGGGGCATCTAGAGTCAACTTGGTCACCCTTTCCTATTCTTATATTCCACATTTCATCTCTTCATGATTCCTTTCTTAGGGGCACCATCCAATTATTATCGTCAATGTGCCTTCACATGTATATTGACTTGACTAACTACAAGATGTTTTTTGTTACTTTTTACTTTTATAAGTTTTTGTGTTTTTTTTTATTGTTGTGCCTTAACTTAGTTCATATGCATCCATGGGGTGATTCCTTGAACTTTTACTCAATTCCATCCATTGGCATATGACTACAATTTCATCTTGATTTTTTCATATCATGGTGCATTTGTGTCATTTGTTTATTAGATTAGGAGTCAATCCTTATGCACATTGTAGCCAAACCATTATGGTGCATAATGTTATGTGATACATTAAAAATCAAGTGCTTGAGGTTTATATACAATTTCAAGCTATGGTGGTGATTTATTCCCTTGTAGAAGTATCCATTCTCAAATTTAATCATTTCAATCATCTTTGACCACATCACATAATTTCATTCCTATTTGACTTTTGTCAATATTCATCTACTCATTCTATTTATCCTTAATTCTTTGTTCCATTTTCTCCCATCCAAGGACAACTACATTGGCCTGAGGTCCATTTGGACTATGTAGGAAATACTTAGTTATGTTATGTTTTGAGGTTAACTCAACCATCATTATCTCATTGTTCCTCAACTATTATTGTGCTCTTCCAATCATTTATTTCATTACATTTGAGCAATCTCATGTGCTTGGTTTTTTTTGGCTTCTTCATTCTTTGAAAATTTAATTATACCATTTCACCTACATATGCATTTTTCATCTCATCTTAATCTGTTTAACAAGTTAAATCCTTACGCTATGTTTGTCAATAAATCAATGAATTAGTTCAATCAATGATCAAATCTGCCCTACTAGGGTAAATCATTTACTCAATGATTAAATTCACCCTAATAGGAAAAATAAATTAATCAATCAAACCCCCCTCTTTGGGGCAATTCAATCATTTAGTCTTTATTCTAATTCCAAGATTGCAACTTTTACCCTATTTGGGGCAAATCAAAGTGTGCCACTTGTTTCAGGATAGACCATTCCCAAAGTTCACAATTTTTACCCTATTTGGGGAAAGTTAAAGTGTGATACTTATCTTTGGATGCATCCTTCCCAATTCCCCCCTCTTTGGGGCAAACAATTTTCTACTCTATCATCTACGGATATCAAAGTGTGCAAGCTTTAGCTCACCTGGATTAATATCATCCATGGGTTAATTTCATTTCTCTTGACCATTTTCTTCCTTTCAAGGGCCCATCTATCAAAATAATTTTTTATCCAATCCCTTGAGGGGGCATCATGGGCATCTCAAAACATCATTTTTTGGGTATCATTGTGAACTTATTTTCAGTCAATTGAATAAGATTCAACAAAACATGAACACATCATTCTTCAATATTTATTAAATCATTTTAACGACTTTTTCATTCTTTGAAAAACCATTATTTTGTTTAGTGTCTTATAATGCCTTCTCAAATAGGGATAAAATGTAGACACTTGATTTTCATTGATTTCTTATCAAAATTTCAATTAGAACAATTTTTTTGCAATAATGCATAAATCACTAAACACCCAAATTAGTCTACACACTTGACGTACATATTCTAAAATGTATTAGTGCATCTTTGATTGAGGCAATACACCATACACAATCATTGACTTCATCTAATTTATCTTGAGTCAAATTGTGACTCTACAAGTGATGTTATGGACTAATTAGGTGAAACCCTTATTTGACTTCCATAAGTCACATCACTTTGAATAAGTTAATTAACCTTTGTTAGTTAACCTAATCTTCTTTTAATAAGAAATTTCATAATTTTTTGGAATTCCTTGTGTTGTTAATTTATTAATCGAATTATTCCTATATTCACATGGTAAGTAAATTCAAATATTTACATAATGAAATCATTATGATATTATTGACAAATATCTACATCATGACATCATCAACAAATATTTGCATCATGACATCAACATGACATTGTCAACAAATATCTACATCATGACATCATCAAAAAATATCTTCATCATGAAATCAAAGGCCAAGTTGTAACATATCATAAAATATCAACATAAAAGTATAAATGAAAGTCATGCCTAATTAATGTAAACTTTAATTCCAAATATTAATTGCATTTTGCTTACCAATTTTGATTTATCCTCATTCATTCATCTTGATTATCATCCGAGAGTCAAGAATGGTTTAGAAAGTCTATAAATACAAAGGCTCATTTGCCATTATAGACAAGTCTTGAACATAAAACAAAGTGATACCATTTTAGTAGCCTTTCAAGCATCAAGAATTCAACCTTTCTTCTAATTATCTTCAACCTTTCATTTCATCTTCTTCTAATTGATCAAGCTTTTTAGTGTAAACAAGCTCTATAGAAATCCATAGTAATGCTTCAAATTTATTTCATTTTCTTCTATTTAATTTAACCAAATCACATATAACCTATAGGAAATGTTGCCTACATGAAGGTGAAACATTTACAAAGACTCCAAGGCTATAATCTTGGGCCCAACACACCATTAATCTAGCTTAGAATTAACACCCATGAGGAAGGTATAATCACTTTGATTGTGTTTTCTATTTATTCTTTGTTTCTTAGACCTTGTCCAGACTAAGGGATCATGCTTGAGGTGCTATGTTTATCAATTGTTTTATGTTTGATTTGGCATACTAACATTAATTAACCTCTCTCATAATCATGATTTACAGCTAGCACCTCACAGTAGTTTGTAGAAAAGTTATGTGTAGGCTACATATTGTGGCTTGTTACATGTGATGGATTTGGTAGTCTATATGATCTACAATGTGAATGTATATAATTATATGGCTTATGTTTATCTTCCAAAAAAATATTTCATCTATCTTTAAAACAAGATTTATTTTATTTTTTGTTTGCTTCAACATTTAATAGAAATCGGTTGTTAGCATAAACTGACATAAATCTCTTACCCATTGATTATATAATCTAGTGAATGAATTGATTTAAAAATCCATCTCATTTTTGTTTCAATTTAAGTTTATCCCATCCATTCAGTTGTATACACCAAATATTTGAATGACCTCTCTTGTTATGTATTTTGGGGTATCACCTGAGCACATGCCTAAAAATGATGGCCTTTCAAGTTTTTTGAAAATACTTACAAGTTCTAATAAGAACAATAAGGTAAAGAGTTAATGATTGCATGCAATAATCTTTATTTAATAGTTTATTTTCTCACTATTCACATTCTTGAGTGTCATTAATATTTTTAATGTACTAATTTGCAGAATATTTGTTTTCCCTAAAGGAAAATAGTAAGAGGAATTGTCATCTATTCATATGAACTGAGAAACATTCTATTTCAAGTTAAAAATTAATTTGTTGATTGATTATACTCTGGACTAATATAATGGTGTAGTAGATGTATGTCTTAATAGTTGAAGCTTACAAATATCCAATGACTTCTTTGCAATCGCATCTAGAGGTAAATGTTTACAAGTGTATAGAAAAACATTAAAACTAAAAAAAAATGTTTTGTTGCATTAAAAATAGTTGGTTACGTATTTAGATATTATTGGAATGATATCACCATACTTGTTATCAATGTTATGTTTAATATTAACTTGATTCCCAAGAGTATGTTTTTAAATTATGTTAAGTGAAAATACTATTTTGTGGCAATTGACCTAGTATTTGTGCCCCTATGTACAATTAACTCGCATGGAAATGATATGTGGAAAGAGAATCTTATCGCCATTGGCCAATGGAGATCATTAAGGACCCACTATTATGGATTTATTTGTGTAACTTGTACGCACATGGAGCTAATAAAAAATTGTGTAGAGTTAGCATGAAATGCACCCCTACTCTTAAGTATAAGAGTCAGTGTGATGATACATATCTAGAGACATAGATTCTCTTATCTAAATCACTACAAAACTATGCAAAATACACTATTGAGATACTCTAGTCTCTCTCTTATATACCAATATTTTTCCTCTTGCCCACCTCAATATCATTTTGTATACAAAAATAGTAAGGCCACTTGACATAATAACAAAAACAAAAAGTGCAAAGATCTCTTCCTAGTGGGAAATATCATTTTTAGAGCACCTCCCTCAGCTAAATAATTTATTCATGAAGCTATACATGAAATCTATACATAGAACAAAGAATAAGGATCAAATCTAATCATATAATGTATGTACACAATTATCATGTGTTGATCTGTAATTTCTTAACTTTTGTACAAATTGGGAATTAAATGTAGATTGAAAATGAAATTTTTTGCTACTACCTGAATTAAGCTTCAAAGGGAAGTGGATATAATGTAGTTTATTCTATAATTCACATGAATTTGTTGATGTAAATGAAACATAAACAATACCAACAGATTTTAAATGAGAACACCACCATAACACACAGGAATTTTACACTAAAAATCTTAGTGTGGGGGAATACCAGCTTGGTAGTGTCATCTAGTCAGCATCCCTCTTTCCTTAAACTTGGTAAAATTAAAGAGCACAAATAGATTGTGCAAAAACAATATTGTTATACCCTTTTGTCTTATTTCAATTACCTCTTACACTTTCTCTACATACAAAACAACTAGATTCACTACACATTCACTCCTACACATGAATTTATATTTAGAGTATACCTCTTACTTCTATAAGTTTTGAAGGTGTCCTTTTGGCCTCTAAATTAAAAATTGGTGAAACTCATTGAGTATCATGAGTAACCACTGCTCATTTAGAAAATGATTAATTGGTAGGTGACTCGTGATCTAAGTCAATACAGGGTAAGTGTAAGTTTTGGCAAGTAATTTTCTATAATTACTCATTGAGACTTGTGAACATCTTGTGTTGACTCAGTTATGGGAAGAACATAATAGAGTGTGGCATTTTTTTCATTTTTATAAAGACAATTAGATTTTTTTCTCTTTTTGCTCTACTAAGGCAATTTTGTGCATTTGAAAATGATTGATAGTGGTTTCCGTCATCTCTAAAGGATTTTCACAAGGATCTGAGAGGTAAGTATTGACATAATGGATTTCAACCTCTGAAGGGAGGCTCGGCTCTCTTCCTCCATGTGGCATAATGAAGACATTCCTCTTGTTGTGGGTTACAAATATGAGGGATGAATCTCTAGATTAGGGGCTAGCTCCCCTTGATGCACCTTGAGACCCTAGATTTTCTACTACTAACAATGGGGGGGGATGAAAAGGGAGAAAAATACTAAAATTAGAACCTAAACTAAGTGGTGATGCACCAAAATGGTTGGTCTACTCAGCTTTGACATACACTTTACACCAAAGACAAGCAAGCATACACTTCATTCAAATGAGAACCTTTCCTGCATCAGTGTTTCAACAAGGGATACTATGGAGATACAGGGAGGTAGAACTACCAGAGGTGTTATAAGACACACTATGGACAACCTATTCACATGCATCTATACTCTAAGTTGGACACTTCTTGTTTACTTGTAAGAGAAGAACTCATAATACACTAGATATGTTGGAATAAACTTATGAAAGCATGAAAAGAAAATGACTTAGCACAAGATAAAACCATAGACATATGCAAAAGTGTAATCTCAACTAGAGGTTAACATTATTCTTTTGATTCAAGGTAAATTCCTTTAGAACTGCACCATACAAGCTAAGATATCTTTTCTTAAATGAAAAGTTAAAAATATATAGAGAACTGGAAACAAGATAGCTGACAAATCAAGGACTAGAAACCCATGCTGAGTTAAACACTTCTATAGAGACCAAAATACCATGATGCTATCATATTCTTCCAACTACATATGGGAGAGCCATGTTGTAGATGTCTAAGACATCACCCTTGCTATCATGGGCCTACAAAAGCATGGGATACTCCTAGTAATTGACAAAGCCATCCCCAAGTTGTTGTAGCTAGACCATGCTCTCTTTAATGCTGGGCACAACTAGCTGTGCATTAATGGTGAAAAATGAAAACATATGTTGTTCTCCTCTATAGTTCAAAAACCAATCTATTTTATTGGTTTTTGGTAGATATATTTCACCAAATATGTTAATTCTCCTTGTTGAGTCATCTATGCCATATGTCTTGGTCTAAGTGGTCATTGATTTTGTCCTTTGTCCTTGTCAGTAGTTAGAACTATTCCTTGTTTTGTCTTTTCCACTTTGTATTTTCCTATGTTTTATCTTCTTCCTTTAACTTCTCCTTTGCCGTGGCTTTTTTTTGCTTGCTCTTTGACTTATCGAGCCTTCTTTATCTCATGTTTTTTTCCATGATTTATTTTAGACAAAATGTCTGAAGGAACTCCTTCAGACATTTTGTTCAAAGGAATTATTTCTTTTGACTACTTCTTTTCTTGAAGGGCACATTTCACTTTCTAAAGGTTCCCTCTGCAAGGGCACTTTATGCCATCAAATACCCCTTCAAAAGTTTTGATTTGGTCATGCCACTGACCAAGGTGCCCTCTATAAGGGTACTTACCATTTATAATTTTTGCAAACATCCTTCAAGCCATCAAAATTCCCTCTAAAGGAAATATATTACCTTTTTCAAACTAATTTAGACTATTTCAGGTCTTTCAAGTCTATAGCAAAGTATTCACATAGCCCTCTTCCTCTCACCAACTTGGTGGTCTTGATCTCTACGCCATACTCCATTACTTTCGTGATCCAACCTACCCTTTTTTAATTCAAGTCTCAGTTTAGAAAGAAGTCTTTTACACTAGGATGTGGCACCATGATGTTAATTTTGTTGCTAGACAACATATGTCTGAACTTCTTCAAACTTCATATGATTGCAAGCACCTGCTTCTCAACATACATGTAGATAACCTCATAGCCTTCTAAACCTTGGCTGAAAAAAGAAAGAGGTTGTTCTAAATTCTCACCATTTGCTTGAGTGAGCATAACAAAAATTACCTCTTCATTCCCAAAGGTGTATAGATTGAATTCCTTGGAGAAGTTTGGACTAGCTAGGGTAGGAGCTTGGGAGATAGACTTCTTGATGCCTTCAAAGCTTTCTCTTCTTGTTGTTGTCCATGTGAACATCTCATCCTTCATTAGCATAGAATTTAGTGTCTTGACAAGCTCAACAAAGTTAGGAATGAATCTCCTAATGAAATTTATCTTACAAAATAAACTTTGCATGCCCTTCTTTTGCTTAGGCAAGGATAATGTTAAGATGGCATGCACCCTCTTTGGATTAATGGATAAGCCTTCCTTAGAAATAACATGGCCCAAGAGCTTTCCTTTATGGATAGAAAATATGCATTTATTTAGGTTGAGAGAGATGCCAAACTCTCTACACCTTTCAAAGATTTGCCTCAGGTGCTTCAAGTATTAACTTGCCTCATTAGAGAAGACTATCACATCATCAAGATAAACTAACATAATGTCATTGATCAAGCTTTGGAAATCCATATCCATATCACATTAGAAGGTAGCTCTAGAATTTGAAAATCTAAATGGCATCTTCCTATAGGTGTATGTTCCTCACTTGGTGGTGAAGGTTGTCTTGTATTGGTCACATTCTTGTACCAAGATTTGATTGTACCTAGAGTAGCCATTTAGGAGAGAGAATATTTCACTATATATCACCATTTGAATAATTTGCTCCATAATTGGAAGGGGATAGTGATATCTTAATGAGACTCTATTCAGGTCTCTAAAAGCTACACACAATCTAACTTCTACATTATTCTTCCTAACAGGGACCAAATTGGCCAATCCAGAAGAGTGTTTGATAGGGAAAATGATCTTGGACTCGATCAGTTTGGTGAGTTCCTTCCTCATGAGAGGATTGATCTTTGGATTTATTGGCCTTTTATTTTTATTGATGGGTTCAACACCTTCCTCTAGCTCAATGGTGTGTTAGGCCAAGCTTGGATCAAAGCCCTTCAAATCACCATACTCCCAAGAGAAGACATCAGCAAACTCTTGACATAACATAATGAAAGCATGCTTTTCATCATTGGTACGCACCTTCCCAAGTGCAAGTAGCTTATCCTTGTAGATCTCTACCCTTGCATAAATTTCCTTCTTGGTTGACATGATTGCTTTATCTCTCTTGAGTTGGTCATCTTCATTGAAAATTCTCTCAAGAGTTACCAAACCTTTGGGAATCTTGTTGGTCTTTAGTTGAATAATCTACCCATCATACTGCTACTATAGCTTGGACTAATTTTTGGAAGAAAACTCAACTTCTTCCTATAAGAAAAGTGATATTTTATGGTCACTTTAAAACACCTACCAATTGGTGACATTATTTGGTATGGAGGGCCTCACAATCACCTTCAAATGACGTTGATTTTTGGTTTGTCTCATCCCCTTTGGGATGTCAAATTGAGCACCAACTATTGCTAGTCTATTTTCATGCTTGTTATCCTCTCTTGGAATGCAAGTGATATTGAAATAAACAAAGTTCTCTATAAGGTCCCACACTCTGTGCTTGTAAGACTTTATTAAGGAGTTCTTGGTCAAGATTTGACCTCTCACTTGGTTCACAATCAACTCAATGTCTCCAAATAACTACAATTCTTTGATTCCTCTCTTCCTTGCCCATTCTAGGCCATGAACAAGGATCTCATACTCTAATACATTATAGATGTAGGAGAAATGAAACCTAAAAGTTGAGAAGTATTTATCCTTTGAAGGTGAAACTAACATTTCCCCACCACTAGCTCTCAACTTGCTTCTAGATCCATCAAAGAATAACTACCACAAACCGCAATCCTCTTGGTCCATGTTCATCAATTTTGGCATGAAAACATCTTTATCATGTATACAATAGACTCAAAAACTAGCTTCTTTAATGAAATTGTAAGGATCATGCTCAAATTTATCATTTCCCCATTCATCTAGGAGTAGGTTAGCAACTCCTACAAAGGAAGATGATGGAGATTGATTCACCTAGAGCTCTTCTTCATCAATGATTGCACAGTTCACATTCATTGCTTTGGGTGAGTATGGCTCCAAGTGATCCTTGTGTATCATCTTTGACTAAATCTTCACTTTAGTTCCATACTTTGTCCTAAAAACCATGTAAGACCAGTTGGTTGCCAAGTATCCATCTATCTTGGATGTGAAATCCCATGACAAGCAAAGAGTGAAGTAAGAAGGAACATTTACCACTACCACATCATGGGGAATTGAGAAGTTTGGATAGGCATGGAGAGTCACATTCAAGCCTCTTTCCACTCTCAAGGTCTTAGCTAGTGATCCATCCAATTATTGAACTCCTTTGGTCATTTACTCATACTTGAGGCCTAGCTTATCAGCTATGCATTTGGGAATAACTAAGGTGTTTGCTCCACTATCAATGATGTAATTGTGGACCAAGAAATAAAAAATAATTAGGGATAAATATAAGGGAGGGACCTTCTCATCTTTATTTACTTAACTAGCCATGGGAGGAGCCCTATTTACTACCAACACATTATCATTTCTTGCTAGGATAACTTGCTCACCTAGCCTATACAATTCCTTTTGGAGTATATCCTTTTGTATTGATAGTGATAAAGAATACCATAATGAGATGTTCATATGAATATTATTCATTTGGTCCACTATATTGATTGAAGGATTTCCCCCTTTAGAGTTCTCCTTGGGAGCATTCATAACCTATGGTGCAACCTAAGGAGCTAAAGCTATAACCATTAGCCTATAATTGGGAATTTTTTGATTTGTTTATGGTCTTAGAGCTACTTCAAGGACACTTCCTACTTGATTGGGTGAAGGAAATGTTGTAGGTTATTGAGTGGTTGCTTGAGCTTCATCAATGGATCTCCTTTTGGACTTGGTGTTGGATGCAACACCAACATTCTGATTACTTATGTTCTCCACGTAGTTGACTATGTAGAACTCTCCTTTAGAGTGATTCATAAGAGTGGAATTAGATTGAGCCTATATGTTGTCTATCCCAAGTTGTGTTGACATCTCAAAATTTGAGAATTGGGATGCCTCATCACCTTGTGCAATCATGCTTTGATTTGATAGCTCACTAGTATAAGCAACCTATTCTTGGCCATGAACAAAGGGTGGACAGTTGGGTTGCTCCTACACCAAATTATTTT
Source organism: Torreya grandis (assembly GCA_037957365.1). Taxonomy (NCBI): domain Eukaryota; kingdom Viridiplantae; phylum Streptophyta; class Pinopsida; order Cupressales; family Taxaceae; genus Torreya; species Torreya grandis. Next base: position 41,390 of record JARHVA010011334.1, on the reverse strand, counting down.
GAGTGGGGACAAGAGCCTTAGAAGATGAAGGGGCATTGGATTATATCATTGATAAGTCTTCACATGTGTAATTTGACCTTGCCCTTGATTATAATTCTAGAAGGGAGGCCTATTTACTTGCCCAAACTATTAGTAGCCTTGATTTGGCCTATAAATCGAAGCTTTTTATCTCTTGAGGGAAACTAACTCATTATTAACACTCTACAATAGGATCTTAACTTCATGGATGTCATTTATAGTGCTAGCATCCATCTTCTATTAATAGGGTAGAGGAGCTAGATTGGGAAAAGTAGACTGGACTAAGGGTTATAAATCAAGAAAGAGTCGCATAGGAAGTCTAGGAGCTATCTTTCTTGATTAAACAAGGAAATTTTCAATAGCTATGGCTATCTCATAAGCAATGGGCAAAGTGTGTTCACCCATGGACTATATCATGATAGCGATGTCACTATTCAGAGCCTTCAAGTAGTAAAGGAAACCATAGCTTGGGGTTGGCCTCATAAGAATTAAGATTCTATCCCAAGTCTTTTGGAACCTAGTGTTAAAATCTTGCATAAACTCATGTGGGGCTCTCTTCATGGTGGTTAATTGCTCAGTTAGAGACAAATAGTCATGTTTTTCTCTAAACCTATTGGTCAAGAGGGTCCCTAACTCATTCCATGAGCCAACTGAGTTCATAGGCAAGGTCCCATACTAGTCCATAACTTTCCCTTTGAAGGACAAGGCTAGCAATCTAATGGCTACATTTTATTTAGTGATATTATAGATGTTGTAGAGTTTTTCTATGTTTCTAATATGCTTGATAGTAGTGAGTAGGCCCTCTCCACTAAAGGGAGGAACACTTTTGAGATCTATCCCTAGAATTGGGTCATAATGCTGAAGGTTCAAGGGACTTTGACCATTGAAGGCCACAAAATGGAAAACCCTAAGGGCTGCCATGGCTGTGAAAGGATTTAACATGGGTCTCCTTTAGTAGGTATATTTTATGGCTAGTTTAATAAAATGGCTTGCTACATAATGGTGGGTATTTACAAACCTCAGCCTTTTTGTTGAGTTCAAAGGTAACTCAACAAATATAAAAGGGACACTCCTAGAAGAAGATCTTATAGTGACCTTTGGCATGGGATGCCAAGATGGTCATTAACTAGAGAATTGGTTCCTAAATGGAGTCACTAGGTGTTGAATATAGCTCCTTCTTTTGGATTTTTTTAACAATATCAATACCAACATCAATCTTGAAACTTATAGGACACAAAAATTAGCCCACTAGGTGTGCAAAAAATTGTTGACATAGTGGATTGCACCCTCTAAAGGGAGGGTTAGCTCTCTTCCTCCATGTGGCACAATAGATACATTCCTCTTGTTATGGGTTGCAAACATGAGGGATGAATCTCTAGATTAAGGGATAGCTCCCATTGATGCACCTTGAGGCCCTAGATTTATTACTACTTATAATGGGGGGGTTGAAAAGGGAGAGAAATACTAAAATTGGAACCTAAACTAAAGTGATGATGTACCAAAATGGTTGGTCTACTCAGCTTTGACATACAATTTACACCAAAGACAAGCAAGCATACACTTCATTAAAATGAGAACCTTTCATGCATCAATGTTTCATCAGGGGATCCTATGGAGATATAGGGAGGAAGAACTACCAGAGGTGTTCTAAGACACAATATGGATAACCTATTCACATGCACCTATACTCTGAGTTGGACACTTATTATTGACCTGCAAGAGAAGAACTAAAAATACACTAGATATGTTGGAATAAACTTATGAAAGCATGAAAATAAAATGACTTAACACAAGATAAAACCATAGACATATGCAAAAGTGCAAGCTCAAATGAAAGTAAAAATGCTTCTTTTGATTAAAGGTAAATTCCTTTAGGGATTTGCTATACAAGCTGAGATGTCTTTTCTCAAATGATAAGTTACAAATATAGAGAGAACTAAAAACAAGATAGCTAATAAATCAAGGAATGGAAACCCATGCTAAGTTAAACACTTCTGTAGAGACCAAAAGACCATGCTACTATCATATTCTTCCAAATTTGTATGGGAGAGCCATGTTGTAGATGTATAAGTCACCACCCTTGCTATATTGGGCTTACAAAGGCATATGATACTCCTCCTAGTAACTGAAAACAACATTTGCAAGTTATTGTGGCTAGACCATGCTCTCTTCAATGCTAGGTGCAACTAGCTATGCATTAATGGTGAAGTGTGAAAACATGGGTTGTTATCCTCTATAGTTTGAAAACCAATATATTTTATTGGTTTTTGGTCAATATATTTCACTAATTGTATTAATTCTCCTTGCTAAGTCATCTATGCCACTTGTCTTGGTCTGAGTGCTCATTAATTATATCCTTTGTCTTTGTTAGCAGTTAGAATTGTTCCTTATTTTGTCTTTTCCACTTTGTCTTTGCCCATGTTTTGTCTCCTTCCTTTGACTTCTCATTTTCCTTGGCCTTTTATTTTCTTGCTCTTTGACTTATCAAGCCTTATTTTTCTTGATATTTTTGCCACGCTTTCCTTCGAATAAAATGTCCAAAGGAATTCCTTCAAATATTTGGTTTGAAGGAATTCTTTATTTTAATTTCTTCTTTTCCCAAAGGGCACATGCCCCTCAGGAATTTTATCTTCTTTATTCACTTTCTCAAGGTGACCTCTATAAGGGCACTTTGTGCCCCAAAATACCCCTTCAAAACTTTTGATTTGGTCTTGTCACTGGCTAAAATGTTAGGTTGTGGAGCTAAAAGCTTCAACTATGCAGACGAAGAGGAGGTTGCTGAAGTTCCAGAGACACTGGCATCGATAGTATAACCGATGTTGGTCATGATGAATGCAGAAGGCAACTGGAATCGACAGGGAGTCAGCTGATGTTAGTCAGCACCAGTCAAATAGGGACTGATGTTGGTCGCCTGTGTGTTCCAAAACTATTCATTACACGAACAGTTAGTTTGTTGAACTGAATGTTTGCATGTAAAGGCTATTTTGTGTCTTGAGTTGCGTGTCCATTATTAGTAATCTAAGAGTCTAAGTTATTGTTTAAGTCTAGGATCTATTTATAGACCCATTGGCATGTATTGTAATTATGAGCTAAAAAGGAAGGCAAGGAAGATCCTTCCATTGTAAGATCATTGAGTTGCTGGTTGTTGCAAGCTCATAGGAGATCTACATGTATAAGTATGGTCTATTGAATTGTAGGTTGCAGGTTCATGGGAGATCTACTTGAAGTAATTTAGAGTGCTTGGTACTGGCAGGGTTATTACTGACTGGTTGGAGAGGTGAACACCAATTTTGTGTGTGAGTTTTGTGTTGGGACTATTTTTGGTAGGAGAGTGAACTTTAGAAGAAGAATTACTATACACTTGAGGTGTGGGAAGCCTCTGGAAGGTGGAAGAAGAAGTGGCATCTTATTTATTGTATTCTTTTCTATATGAGTATTAATACAAGATAGTGTATTATTTCTCATATTCTGTGTCATTTGTGAATTCTAGTTACTTGTACTTCTGGATAATTCTGCATGTTTAATTACTTGTATTTGGTAATCATATTGTGCTCTTTCTAAGGAGCAAGATCTTAACAAGTGGGATCAAAATAGGTGTGTTGTTCTTGGATTCCCCAACAATTGGTATCAGAGCTTTTGGTTGGGATACTAACAGGTGTTTTAGATCTAGTTAGTGTGTGTTGATTACATGTTACTCATAAGGGTTTCTATTTGAGTGGGAGTAGAGCAATGGCAAAATAAAGTAGACTACAAATGGAGAAGTTTAATGGCAAGAACTATCAATTATAGAGGATGCAGATTGAAGATTATCTGTATCAAAAAGATTTATACTTACCGTTGGGTGGGGTTGATTGCAAGCCCCGAGATATGAAGGATGAAGAATTGGAGGTTCTTGATCGGAAGGCTCTGGGATCTATAAGGTTGAGTCTTGCATCATCTATGATTTCCAACTTATCACCCACTAAGACAAAAGTAGAGTTGATGGAATCTTTGGAAAATTTATATGAAAAACCCTCAGCTTTGAATAAGGTATTTCTTATGAAGCAATTATTTAATTTGCAAATGTTGGAAGGTGGATCTATACATAGTCATCTTAGTGATTTCCATGGTTTGGTAAACTAGTTAAATTCAGTCAATATTGTTTTTGATGATGAAATTAAGGCTCTCTTAATCTTATGCTCATTACCTAAAAGTTGGGAAAGTTTGGTAATGGTAGTTAGTAATACTGCGTCTACTTCAAAAATCTTAAAAGTGGATGATATTGTGGGTGTAATCTTGAATGAAGAGATTTGCAGGAAAAGCATAGGTGAATCATCAAGAAATGCTTTGAGTGTGGAAAGTAGGGGAAGGCAAAGAGAGAAGATCAAGCGTGGGATATCAAGGTCAAAGATATGCAGGAGATCCAAGTCCAGGTATGTCAGAATAACCTGCTAGAAATGTGGAAAGCAAGGGCACTTAAAGAGAGATTGCAAGTCAGGTGAAGATCAGCATGAAGGACATGAAGAAGAAGAAGATGTTGTAGATTATGTTGCACAAGATGCTCTGGTATGTTCTTCGGATAAATTAGAATCTTGGGTTTTAGATTCTAGTGCCTCTTTTCATGGATCCCCAAATAGGGAATTTTTTCATGAGTATGTCCAGGGAGACTTTGGAGAAATTTGTTTAGGGGATGGTAAGCCTAGTCAGATGGTTGGCAAAGGAAAACTAAAGCTGAAATTGCAGACAGGTAACACATGGGTGTTGAAGGAGGTCATGCATGTCCCAGTTCTGGAGCAGAATTTGATTTCTATAAGAAGTTTGGGTGATGAGGGTTGCATAGTAACTCTCACAGCAGACTCTTAGAAGGTTACCAAGGGTTCACTTGTTATAGCAAGAGGTAAGAAAGTAGGTACACTTTATCTATCTACTTGTATTACTAGTTCTCTTTCTGGGTTATCTACTTCAGCTGTAGATTTGAAGATGTGGCTTAATAGGCTTGGTCACATAAATAAGAAGGAGATGCATGTTCTTGAGTCAAAGGGTATGCTTTCAGATTTGAAAGGCATGGATCGAGATTTCTATATGCAAAAGAAGAAGGTAACATTTCTTGAGGAATTTGATGTACATGACAAGAGTAGGAAAGCCTTGGTTTTCAAGGAGAAGGTGATGGATAGAGTTCAACACAAGGGGTAGAAGAATTTTGAGTAGAGCAAGGTTGATTTAGACAAGGGTTTAATCCAAAAGGAGCTCGCAGGTGAAGTCAGTTCTCACAAGAAAAACACAGAGACTGACATCGGTTAGAAAATTGGCATTGATGTCCAGATAGGGACCGATGTCGGCTATGTGAAGCCCGATGTCAGTGACTCAGGGATAGATAAACACTAGTGTTGGTTAGGGGGAACTAACATCGGTGATGAGGTAGTAGCATGGAACTGACATCAGTCAGATGCAGACTGAGATGTGATCGACATCAGTCACTGAGACAAATTTTGGGTGGACAACTAGCTATCAAGGAGTCTTAAGCACCCATATGGAGGACTTAAAGGGTAAGTAAGCCTCAAATTCATCATTTCCCTTCGTTACACTACTTATTGCTCACTGATGGTAAAGTACCAGGAAGTTATTAAAGAAGTAGAGCAAGTAGATCTAGGAAATAGTGGGAGCTTAACATGGATGAAGGATGTGATTCCTTAGAGAAGAACCAAATGGGAGTTTTGGTGGAGTTGCTAGCTGGAAGTAAACACTGAGAGATGAATGGATGTTCAGGATAAAGAAGAGTGGAAATGGACATGTGAGATGGAAGGCTAGGGTATGGTCTTGAGTAAGCTGCAAGACAATGGAGGTTTAATCATTGTGTTTCTCGTTACCAGGTTGGATAATATTAACTACATTATCTTATTACTGTATGATGTGCTTGTTGCAGGGTTACATATACAGGGAGTTGCTGAACTAAAGGTAAAGTTAGTTCAGTGGTGTGTCATGAGGAATCTAGGAGCAGGAAGATTCTTTGGCATGAGTGTGTTCTAGGGGCATGGAAGGTCACAGGTTGACTTTGTTTTAGGATGATTGTGTGAGACCAGTTAGCACGCCGATGGTTGGACAGTTCACAAAATAGGGTCTTGATTCACATAATGAGGTTATGTGCATGGTATGTACTAGACCTGAGTTTTTCCAAGTAGTGGGAGTTGTCAGAAAGATAGGAGCCAATCTAGGAAAGAAGCATTGGAGGGCAGTTCAGTGGATTCTTAGAGGGACTAGTAGCAGGTGCACATGTTATGCAGGGTCAAGTTATTTTCTACATGGGTTTGTAGATGCAGATGTAGCAAGTGATTTGGATGATAGGAGTTGTACCACAGGGTGTGTAGTGGTTGGTCTTCAAGAGTGATCTTGAAGAGGGATACAAAGCCAAGGGAACAAACTAGATGATGTATACGTACAGGTACAATTACAACTATTTATCTCTAAGTGGAAGATTTTTAGGTTGTGGAGCTAAAAGCTTCAACTATGCAGATGAAGAGGAGGTTGCTGAAGTTCCACAGACACCAATGTTGGCAGTATAACTGATGTCAATCATGATGAATGCAGAAGGCAATCGGCATCGATAGGGAGTCAGCCGACGTTGGTCAGCACCAGTCAGATAGGGACCGATGTTGGTCGCCTATGTGTTCCAGAACTATTCATTGCACGAATAGTTAGTTTGTTGAACTGAGTGTTTGCATGCAAAGGCTATTTCGATTCTTGAGCTACATGTCTATTATTAGTAAACTAAGAGTCTAAGTTATTGTTTAAGTCTAGGATCTATTTATAGACCCATTAGCATGTATTGTAATTATGAGCTAAAAAGGAAGGCAAGGAAGATCCTTCCATTGTAAGATCATTGAGTTGCAGGTTGTTGCAAGCTCATAGGAGATCTACATGTGTAAGTATGGTCTATTGAATTGTAGGTTATAGGTTCATGGGAGATCTACTTGAAGTAATTTAGAGTGCTAGGTACTAGCAGGTTATTACTGACTGGTTGGAGAGGTGAACACCAATTCTGCGTGTGAGTTGTGTGTTGGGACCATTTTTGGTAGGAGAGTGAACTTTAGAAGAAGAATTACTGTACACTTGAGGTGTGGGAAGCCTCTGGAAGGTGGAAGAAGAAGTGGCATCTTCTTTATTGTATTCTTTTCTGTATGAGTATTAATATAAGATAGTGTATTGTCTCTCATATTCTGTCATTTGTGAATTCTAGTTACTTGTACTTCTAGATAATTCTGCATGTTTAATTGCTTGTATTTGGTAATCATATTGTGCTCTTTCTGAGGAGCAAGATCCTAACAAGTGGGATCAGAACAGGTGTGTTGTTCTTGGATTCCCCAACATAAAATGCCCTCCACAAGGGCACTTACCCTTTAGACTTTTTGAAAACATCCTTCAATCTATCAAAATGCCCTCCAAAGGAAATCCTTTACCTTTTTTGAACTTCTTTATACTATTTTAGGTTATTCAATCACTTCTATTTATAAAAGTAGATAAGTAATGCACCTGCATAAAACCAATTTGCACTTAGCAAAGTAGAATGAGGGAAACACCTAGCTTTTTCATGAGAAAGGTCTGGTAGAGAACAATTTTTCACAAGGTATCAAAGGGATGATCTAGCCAAAACATGAATTGGATGACTTTTGCAAATAAAAAGGAGGGGTACCCAATTTTGGCTTGCAGGACCAAAAATTGGTCAATAGTAAGTGTCCTCATTTGGTTTTTTTAATAAATTTGTCCTAAATTTTGTTTCCAATTTTAAATGCCCTAGTTTTTTTTGTTTGTATTACAATTTTATTCTACTTCTTCCTTTGATAGACAATATAGTAGCTAGGATTTTCATCTTAAACATATTTTTTGGTTTTACAAGGTTTCTTCTTATTGTTTCAGTTTAAATTCAATTTGTAGTGCTATGAATTTACAAGAATGGCATTAGCATCCATTTTAGTTAATTTTAATAAGCCTAAGAACTCTAATGACCTTTCTTGGAAGCACTATGAACTAGCCAAAAAAATCAATTGTGTCATATCCAATTATTATGGGTTGAAGATGAGTGGAGGCATCTATTGCCTCAAATACCACTTCACACAAATCATGTATAAAGATATGAAAGTATAAAAACAAGTGCCACCTGAGGATTGAGGAAATATGGTTTGTTACCTTATGAGTTATGCAAATGAAAAAGAGGAAAAAATGAGGAAAGTTGAAGCATTGCAACCCTAGTGAATAGGAGGGCAGCAAGGGATGATTTTGGTGAGGATGACATGGGAGCCTCTTCTATTACTCTGTATATCCAAGGGGTTAGGGAGGGGGTGAGGCTCATTTACTGGAGATAGTTAAAAAAAATTTGCTCCTCGAATTAGTCTTGGGGCAAAACTTTCACTCAAAGGTATTGGCTAAGAATTGCAAAATGAATCAAGGGTAGTTATGGAAAACTTTTGGATCAAAACAACATTCCATTCAATGTGTCAAAAAGTGAACTTTGGGATAATTTGGTAATAACATTGACCATTTCTGAGAAGGGGTTCAAGGTGGCTCCTCATGATTTGCATGGCCGATTGTTGGAGGATGTTGTATAAGATACACAAGTTGTAGTGGAAGAGCAAAAAAAAACATAAAAAGGGTTGCAACATTTTGTCTGAGGGGTGGATGGATGGGTAAAACCACACTTTGATTAAATTTCTAGTGGCTTCAGATGGGCAGTTGGTATTCTTGAAGTCAATTGATGTCTTCCACCAAGTAAAAAATGCAAACACAATGTGATATGTTGGATGAGGTGGTAATGGAAGTGGGTGTAGAGAATGTTGTTCAAGTTGTGACAGACAATGCAAGAGCTTATGTAGTAGTAGGGAGACTTTTGAGAAGAGGTGCCCTACACTTTTTTATATCCCTTGAACAACCCATTGCATTGATCTCCTACTTGAGGACATAAGAAAGATGACATGCAAGAAAATTTTGGTTGAAGAGGCAAAAAATATCACAAAGTTCATCTACAATCAACCTTGGGTGCTAAGCTTGATGAGAGAGCACACCAATAAAAATGAGCTTATGTGAATGGGAGAAACATGATTCACCACAAATTTCATCATGTTATGGATCATTGTCACCTCACTAACCTCTCCTATGCTAAGCTTGATGAGAGAGCATGCTAATAGAAATGAGCTTATGTGAATAGGATTCACACAATTCACCACAACTTTCATCATATTATGGAGCATTGCAACCTCACTAACATCTGTTAAGTAGATGTTTTTGAGTATATAGTGGTTGGAGTCTCCCTATGCTAGGAAGCCTAAAGAGGAAAGAGTCATGAATTTTTTTCGATGATGTGTTGGCAAAATAGACAAATGAAATCCTTAAGGTAACCTTAAACTTAACTATTATTTATTTACCATTTATTTTTTATAATTTTTTGGTTCAAATTTATGATAGATTTGATTTTAAAATTATGCATTATTTTGTTTTAAACTTCAAGGTGTCAGAGCCTTTGATTAGAGTTCTATGTTTGGTGGATGGGAAAAAAAACCCAATAGATTATCTGTATCAGGGCATGGACATGGCCAAGGAAGCCATAAAAATTTATTTTTGGAAAAATAAAAGAAAATGTGAGCCCATTTCATGTATAATTTATCAGGCATGGAATAAGCAACTCCAATGACATATACATGTAGTGACCTACTACTTGAATAAGAAATCTGATTCATTTAGGGTTGATGAGGAGTTTATGGATGGCCTCAACATATGGATAAGGAGGATGATACTTGATGAAGCTACTAGAGATATAATTGTTGATAAGATTGTAATGTCCCCAAAATGGGACAATAATGCAAAAGAGGGGTTTCCAACAAACCCCTGGATAAAATTTCCAATCAGTTAAAAATCTTCTCCATAAATTAGCGAGCCCTAGCTAAAAAATTTATAGAATATTCAAACAAAACATACCAAAATAACTCCACAAATAACTTAAAAATATTCAAAAAACAATGTACCTTTTTTGGACCAAAATAAATTGGCAAAGTGACTAAAAATACCCCTACCAATAATCTGATTTTTATATGAAGGTACAGCTATGTTTTTCAATCACCAAATGCCACAAAAGCATCCACAAGTGGGTCTCCACACTTTAGAAAAATAGGGAACTAAGTATGAATATTATTTTTTAGAAATTTTCCCTAAAAACACCTCTTAGATCCTCTACAATCAAGTCTCCCAAGTTGTCAAAAATATATAATAAATTCCTTGACCCTAGAAGAGGGTTCCAAAGATAAATTTTCTCTCTTGAGATGGGTTGCCACCCTCCCAAAGCAAGTCACCACCCTTGGGATGGCCTCCAAACTTGATCAAGCTCCTCCACCAAGATCTCCCTCCTCTTTGACCTGTAATTTATGTATTTCTATCTCTGTGAAGAGTTTGTACTAATTCCTTGTTGAAGGTGGTGTCCAAAGACACATTTGTAGATCCACTTGCATATAACTATGCAAAATTGAGGTGCAATTACAACACTTGAATAGAGCTGCCCTGATAGAAGAATAGAGGTTTTCATTTCCAGACTCCTTGGTGCACTTGAAGGTTTTCATCCTCAAGTCACTTGTTTAAGATTGACATACACAAAAATTTCAATATTAAAAAATACATGACCTTTTCAAATGAGCTTTCCCTTTCCTTTTATATTCCTCCAATTGTGGTGTCAAAAAGAGAGAGGGAGAGTTTAATTTTTCATTTAAAAAAAAATAAAATTGATATATCACAAGCTTCCCTATAAAATCCACTTTTAGGCCTTAAGTTCTCATGACCTTTAAAAGGTCCCAACTTAAGTGAAAAATAAATTAGACTATTATTATTTTATTTTAAGTATTTAGAAATACTTTTTATTTTAGTAATAATATTATTTTAATTTCAAAATGAGGACATTAAAATCCTTTCCACCCAAAATTTATTGTCCTCAGACAATTGTAATATCCATGAAGGTGTCCCAACATACCTTATTATGCAATGTCTAATTATAACTTCTTCCATGGAAAAGAAGCTCCAAAATGAACTTATACCTTGTATGTTTTGGAAGCTACCCCCAAGAGCTAGAGGTGTCACACAACTCCAAACAATAGTATCTCATGCCTCAAATTCTTCAATATAGCCCCTTCATCAACTGAAATCATCCATAATGTAACTATGGACACTTGTTTCTTCCCCTAAGAAGTAATCACCTCACCAATTTGGTCGAATATGGTAATATGTAGGCTATGATAGTAAAATACAGCCATGCTATTATTCAAAAATATCAACATATTCATTACCAAGTTGACCTTCAAAGAGTTCTTCAACTCCATGCTTACCAAGTAAACCCTTAAAGCCTCATGCATTGTGCAAAAAGGGCTAGTGCTAAAAAATTGAATCAATTTGATATATATGACAAGGTTTCCCTTACCTTTTTGAAGTGCATTAGAAAATGTGTCCTCACATGGTATGCATTTCAAAGCTTTTTATGGTCTTATCTATGCCATACCACAACCATCCAACCATGCAAAGAGTAATCAACTAGGTACCATCTTACAAACATACCTTGATGTAAGGCCTCCAAGTAATGCAATACACCATTTATGGTCTTCCTTTTCCAAACCATGTTCCATCCAAAAGGCTACCCCTTATCAATCACCCCATACATGCACAAGAGACCCCAAAATCTCATCAGTAGCTCCAAAACACTCACCAAGTATAGATGTACTTTCTTCATGTATATGTCTCCTCTATCATCCCTTGAAGGCTCCAACATATGCATGTTTTCAAGATATTGTGAAATTTGGATTGTATCAACATAATCAACCTTTAATCCTTTACAACATAGCTTCATATCTCCTTACACATGCTAGAAAGTGATAATTTTTTTCATATTTCTCCCCTCCAAAGGTTGTTGCATATGCATGTGTAAGTTTGTTTTTCTAGAAAGATAGAAACCAACATTTTCATGTGTGCTTACCTCCTTCATTCTTAGCTGGAGCATCAATAATTTTTGGATTTCATAAGGGGTAAAATGACATGCATGTTGTATAAGATACTCAAAAATTTCTAAGTGCCTTTGTGTCCACTTTGCCTTCATCATTTCCTTTATTTCCTTGCTACCCTTAACTAGGGTTCTTGCCAAACTTCCTAGGTGGGCCAACCATTCATTGAAGCTTACAAAAGTATGCATTTAAATTATTTTATGTGTCTTCCAAAAAAAAATAAGGGTAGGCCTCACCACTCACTTATTACACTCTCAATTTTATCCCATGAAACAAAAAATTCAGAATTGGGCTTACTTACAAAGAATGAGACAATTTGAACTTTCCATGATGCCATGGGATACCAAACGTGCAACTTTTTGCTCATATATTTTTTGATCTTCATGAAAACACATATGAAGACTCCTCACCATGCTATTTGATGAAGTGGGAGGTGGTCCTTGGTTGTTCAGTCCATATAGCACAACTTCCTTATCTTACATCTTGAAATTTAATTTCATGGTTTGATAATTTTGAGTATATTCACCAAGTGAATGCAACCATTAGATGCCAAGTACCATGTTAGTCTCTCCAATTATAACCATATAGAAATAATCCTCCACAACATGTTATTTTTTGGAAATTACCATATTCCTTGTATTTCTCTTAGCCTTGGTAAGTGATCTCACTAATTAACTCTCACATAAAGCAAACATGTTAGAAAAAACATTAGTGTTTAACAACACTTTTATAATTATGTCATAATTATTTATGAGCATGAGATGGTATTTATTTTTAAGTTTAAGTTTTATCTTAACCTAGTGGTAGTGTACCCTTTATCTCTCCTAATCTCTCCTTATGGTGGGAAAACCTCTACTATATGTTTGGACTATCCCCTTAGTGTTGGAAAGTGACAAGCTCACCTTTTTAGTGCCCATGCTTACCAAGGTGACAAATAAATTCAAGGAATACAAATTGAAAATATCAAAAACAATATCTACCTTGAGCCATGTTTCATGATATTCCTTGTCTACTTCCTTCCCCATGTTGGCCCTATACATGATGGCAACATTATGTTGATAGATCTCACCTAGATCCCATAATCATGAGGGGTATTTATCATGTCATTTCCTTGAATGAAATTAGAAAACTTATTATTTTCCTTGTGTGTCCCTTACTTCCACCTTAATGATAACATAAGATTTGCAACCAATATAATGAGAGAACCAATGATGAAGAGAAAACATTGAATGCTTACCAATTTAACAACTCAATTGTTTCTCCATCAAAAAATATGATTCTCCTTCCTTTATATGCAAGGTGCATCCTTATTCTTTCCTTCTTGGCATCACTCCCTCAATGGACTTACTTACGATGTTCCTTCTTGTTAGGGTATGTTCTTCCTTAGCAAGACATAGTAACAAGTGTTTCCTCAAATCTTCTTCTTGTAATTTAAAATTAGACAAGGAAAATGATGCATGAAAAGGAATAATACAAAAACCTTCTTTCTTGGCATAACTTTCTATTATGATGTCCTTGTTCATGCTTCCTTTTTTACCTTTTGTTGGTCAATCAAAAGTACATTCACTCATGGTGATTTTCAATCCCAAGGTGATGGAAATGCATGATAAATAGGAGCCATGCCCCATGGTTACCATAAGTCCACCATTTTCCTTAGTGGTCAGCTTATGTCTTGTAACCATTTTAGCATCTATAAAATTGTGAGTATCTCCATTTTCCATTGACACAATTACCTTTTTGACTATAATGGTTCCTTTTACATGGAAAACATGGCATCTAGTGGTACTAGATAGGGTAACAATCATCTCTTTCCTTGTTACCTAATGGCTATCCTCTCTTTTTTTTATGTATTTGCCCTTCCATTTTAGTTTGGTTTACCTTCACATGTTCATTTCTTTATTCCCAATTTTTTGATTGTTCTTCCTTTGGTGGTTACCCTACTATTCCACTTTCACTTACCTTTAACTCCTTTGAATTTTATACCTTCAATCTCAGCTGATTTCCCATCACCATGGGTCCACAATTAACTAATTTTTTATGCCCAAACCTCAAGGGTTATTCATTTGGTGGCTACCATTCGAATTTAGCCTTACATGCCATTGATTTTCTTGAATTTTCTGAGTTAATTTCCAACTACTCACACCTCACAAAGGGCCTATGTTTGACTTAATTTTTTTCATTGACAAACTTGTGGAGTGGTTTCCCCTTTTACAATTGTAAATTAGGCTTTGTTATTTATTCTAAGTGTTGCCTTTCATCCAATTGTGATTCCTTATTGTGTGCCCTTATTCATTTATGTGTAGGTGGCTCCATCTTCTTACCAGACTTATCAAATATATTTTCTAACAATTCTTCATGTGTCCCAATAGTGTTATGTCCTTGTGTCTCCCATCCATGATGCCACCATTCATGGGAAGCCCCATCTAAATGTTAGATGACAAAAATTAGTGCTTCCTTTCTACCTCTAGGCCTCAAATCAAGGTACTTACCTTCTCAACCCAAGCTCTTACTAGAATACTAGGATTACCATCAAAAGTTGGAAGAACTATCTCCCCCAAGTCATCTTATGTAGCTATGTACCCATGGTGCCTATTATCATATCTCAAATCTAGCCAACCTTCGAATCTCTTTCCCCTTTTGTACTTAGGTGCAAGAGTCAACTACTCATCATATTCCTCCATTAGATCCCAATGAACCAAAGGTTGGTCCTCCATCATGAAGCGCTAACTCCCATGATCATGGGTCCATGTAATACTTTCCATCCTTCCCTTATTTATGTTACTATTTGATATAAACCTTGAATCACACATATAGCCAAGATATGGCTCTAATACCACTATAATATCCACAAATTGAGACAATAATGCAAAAGAGGGTTTTCTAATAAACCCCTAAATAAATTGCCAAGTAACTAAAAATATGCTCCACAAACTAGCTAACCCTAGCTGGAAAATTTATAGACTACCCAAGCAAAACACACCAAAATAACCCCATAAATAGCTTAAAAATATTTGGAAAACAATGTACCTTTTTCAAACCAAAATAAATTAGTGACATGACTGAAAATACCCCTACCAATAATCTGATTTTTATATGAATGTACAACTACATTTTTCAATCACCAAACACCAAAAAAGCATCCACAAGTGGGTCGCCACACTTTAGAAAAATAGGGGAATAAATATAAATATTATTTCTTGGAATTTTCCCCTCAAAACATCTCCCAAATCTCTCCAATCAAGTCATCCAAGTTGTCAAAAATTTATAATAAATTCCTTGACCTTAGAAGAGGGTTCCAAAGACAAATTTACTCCCTTGAGAGGGGTCACCACCCTCCCAAAGCAATTCTCCACCCTTGGGATGGCCTCCAAACTCGATCAAGCTCCTCCATCGAGATCACCTTCCTCTTTAACCTGCAATTTATGTATTTGAAACTCTCTGAAGAGTTTGTAGTAATTCTTTGTTGAAGGTGGTGTCCAAAGACATCTTTGTAGATTCACTTGCATATAACTATGCAAAATTGAGACATGATTACAACCCTTGAATAACGCTGATCTGGTAGAAGAATGGAGGTTTTTATCCCCAAACTCCTTGGTGCACTTGAAAGTTTTTGTTCTGAAGTCACTTATTCAAGCTTGACATACTTGCACAATAATTTCAATATCAAAAAATGCATAACCTTTTCAAATGAGTTTTCCCTTCCCTTTTATATTCCTCCTCAAATTATGGCACTCAAAATAAATAGAGAGAGTTTACTTTTTCCTTAAAATAAAAAGATATATTACAAGCTTCCTTATAAAATCCACTTTTAGACCTTAAGTGTCCATGACCCTCAAAAGGTCCAAACTTAAGTGAAAATCAAATTATACCATTATTAATTTATTTTAAATATTTAGAAATAATTTTTATTCTAGCAATGATATTATTTTAATTTCAAAATGGGGACATTATGAAGCTGTAAATCTATGCATTCAAAGGAGAAACACCCATCAGTCAGTTAAAAAGTAAATTGATTCATTTTTTTAAGTCTTGTTACTTATATATAAAAGTATTATTTTATTTATTCAAGCCTAATTCACTCATAAAATTAAAAATGTCCTATTTGAAGATTTATGGTGGGAAGATTATAGTGTAACACCAAGTCTTCAGAGACTAGCCATCCACACTATGTGCTAGCTGTGTAGCTCTTTTGGGTGTGAACGTAATTGGATCATGTTTGAATCTATTTACATAAATAAGTGCAATATATTGACAACACAACACCATAATAACCTTGTTTTTTGTGATAAATTTTTCATCTTCATGTGAGACAAGTGGAGGGGGTAGAGAATCATGAGGCAATTGACTTGGATGATATCGATCCATATGGCAATTAGATTGTTGATGATGAGGAGCCCATATCTACTAATGAAGAGATCCCATCTTTGGAAAGGGAAGCAGAGGAAGCAATATCATCAGGGCTAATAAAGGCATCAAGAGGGGTTGGTGAGGATGAAAATGATATTTTTAAAAATGATGTTGTTGTAGAGGAATCCTTATCTTTCAGCTCCATTTTTAGAGGGTAGTAGACTAGGTGTTGTAGATGATACTCATATTATTATATTTTGATTTTTTGATGACTATAGTTTATGAATCTATTAGCATTGTAGTTTATACTTTTTTTTGGTTGAAAATTAATATTAATATACTTATGTGTTCTCTACATTCATTTCTCATATAATTTAATAATATTTTTTTATAGATAAAAAAGGGGCAAAGCTTGTCTATTTAAAAATGTTTAAAAAATGTTGGTGGAATAGGGAAATATAAAAAAAATACACTAATAATTGTAGTGATTTTGGCATGTAAACTTATATTAAAAATTGAGTTACATATCTTGAAATAGAACAAAGCAAAACAAAAGCTAAACATCCTCAAAAGAGTTGGAAATCACCACTATTGGGCCATCCTTACATGCTTCCTCTTTAATGATCAATGCCACTAGAAAATCATCCAACCTAGAATCATCATAGCCAACCAAGATATCCAATATTATGGGGCCAACTCAACTAAGTTGTAACCATGTGGCATTTCATGTTCCCTTTGAGTTCTTTGATGAGAAGATAACTCTACAACAAATATGGACTATGCCTTCAATGTTTGCCTACATAAGAACACACACAAAGGCAATGGTACTCTTTTTGTATTTCAATGGTTTAAATGTTGAAGCTTAACATAACACTTGAAATGAAAGGGAAACTACTCTAACTAAAGAGTAAACACAAAATGCAAGAAATAATTGGGAGAATGTATTTATATTATTAACTCTTACAATGAAAAATAGTCCAAAGTATAATTAGGTAGGCACACAGCCACATACACAACCATTGAGTTAGGTACAATTAAAAATGCTTGACAACTACTAAAATCATTACAATGAACACTTGTAATGTCCCCAAATAGGACAATTAAGACAATTTAGGGTTTTCCAATAAACCCTTATGCAAAATTCAAAATAATATGAATGTTGCCCTTAAGAGTACCAAAATATAGAAATAATATATGTCCAAATACCAATCAATAACACTCCATAATAACCCCAACAATTATTTAATAAGAAACTACAATAAAGTACCCTTTTTTGTGGCAAGATGGAATGACGATGTGGTTGAAAATTTTCTCAAAATAATTCCAATTTTAAAAAACTTGGTATAGCTACATTTTTCATTACAATCAACCTTAAAACCCTTGCATAAACTCAAAATAAATATGTCATTTTTTTTTACAAATTATTAGATCTTCTAAATAATAAATGAGGTCTACCAATAGTCAATTCAATACCTCCACATAAGTCACCACACTTAAGAAAATAGAAGAAACAAATATGAAATTCAAACCCTTGTCTTATTCCTTAAATAATGTCTCCAAGTCCCCCAAATCACTTTGCCCCACTTGGAAAAATATTCAAACAATTTTTAGAATATAAACTAAATTATTTTCTTAAAAAATAGAGCCCAAGAACACTCCAACAATCTGCTCAAGTGAATCACCCCATGAGGGACAATTATAATTTTTTGAATTAATTTCCTTATTTTGAGCCCTCAATAATTTATTATTTGCCTCAATCATCTAAAATTTCAAAAATTCATATCTTCCAAAATATTTGGAATTTTAATGTAAAAGTTAAGTCAAAATGATCATAAAAATAGTAGCTACCAAACAAAATTAGAATCAGAATTTTCCCTCCATGGAAACTTCCCCAAAAGTTGTTCTGAAGTTCTAAAACTCTAATTCCAGCCCTAGGTTCCTTCAAACCTAAAAATAAATCTCAATTACACAACCAATCAATGAGAAATAAGTGCAAACAACTCTCTAAGGTATTCACTATGCATTTGAACAAGGTGGTGTTATAAAACACTTTTGTAGGTCCAATTACATGCAATCATGAAAATCTAAAGCATAATTACAATGATTGAATAGAGATGTTTTGGATTTAGGAATGGAGTTTTTCATCCCCAAACCTTTGTCACACTTGAAGGTTTTCATCCTCAGGTTGAGATGAATAAACTTGACATACTTGATCAATAATTCATATTCTCAAATAGCATAACCTTAAAAAATAGATATTATATAAAGCTTCCTTATACAAACACTTTAGGCCTTAAGTGAATATGACCCTCAAAACTTCCCTAACTTAAATGGATATTAGATCATGAAGTGATATTATATTAAATGATTTTGAAGTCCTTAGATGCCCTCTTTTTTCTTTTCTTCCCTTAGCCTTTTTAAGAACAATTCAATGCTAAGGACTTATGCAAGTTTATACTAAAAAGGGGGATATTACAACAATCCACTCCTAAGGTATGATTACTCTCTACCAATTATAACCCAACATCATGAAATCTATAACCACCGAGATTGCCCACACACACTCGTATGATGCTTCATAATTAGATGCCCACTGCCCACAACAACAAGGGGACAAAAATCATAATACTTTGCTTTATCACTTTGATAGTTTAGACTTGCATTCACTCAAAGCACTATGTAAAGGAAGGTTGTTGCTTGTTTGATTGCAATTGATCACTTGTGAATGTTAGTAATGGATGTCAAATTCATACATCCATTATAAACTCCTCCACTTAAAATCGGTAAGGACCTCGATGATGTGAAAACTCCATCGTATGTAGCTTGGAGGAGGTCCCCTATTCAAACTCATTTTTGAGCCAAGGGACCAAGGCCCTTATTACTTTCAAGGAACTCCCTAATCTTTTCCTTGTATTTCTAAAGGGATTCTTCCCACTCCCAGCTTATTAAAGATCCACCAACCCAACACACTAAGAACTCCCTCCACTTCTGATTGCCCCAACCTTCTATCTTCACCTCAAGTATATGATCCAAATACTAATTTGACTTGTCCATCATGTTTTTAGGTGGTAAATTAGGTTGACTCGATTTTATTTTAGCATCATCCACAACAAAAGGCTTCAATTGGTTCACATGAAAAACATGATGTACCTTCATGTGTTTTGGTAACTTTACCCTATAGGCAACCTTTCCCACTCAAGCCCAAGTCTCATATGATCCATCATGCATGTGGAACAAGGAATTAGCTATTCCAAGAGAAGATTTGAAAACTTCTAGTTCCATCCTCAACATTACCTTACTACCCACTTGTAGTTATGCGGATTACCTAGATTGATTTGCATACTTTTTCATACGGTCACCCACTTTGATCAAATGAAGCCTCACAAAATCAACATAATCTTACCAATCCTTTAGATATTCCATGTTTGATGGACACATTTCAAAGTATTTAGTAATCACCTTATGCAGTAACAAAGGTTTTTGGCTCATCATGAGTTCAAATGGAGAATAGTTACTTGACTCACTCTTCTGACTGTTGTAGGAAAATTGTGCAATGTCATGTCCCCCTTTTGGACATAAAGATTTTTAATAAAATTAGACTATTTTTCCTTTGTTTTCCAAGGATAAAAGAAGTTGAATAAAGAGAAAACATGTTATAATTGTAAAATTTAAAAAGTTGCTTTATTGTCTAACTTTCATTTAAATTGTGGTCTTTTGAGGGTCATGGGCACCTAAGGCGTTAAGTGAGGGTTATAAACTAATTAATATTTTCTTTTAAAAGTTAAGTTCCATCTAAAATTACAATTCTCTTTTTGGAGGGAAGGATATAAAAAGGGAATAGAGCATTCATTAAAAGGCATGTTTTATGCTATTTTGGATAATTGAATTTATAAGAAAAAGCACAAAAACACTTAGCTTATCCATTTAGGATGAAACCCTTCAATGGAAGTTGAAGGATGAAATCCCTTAAATTCAACTAGGCCATCCTCATTCAAGGGTTTCATAGAGCTTAAAATAATCATATTTACAACATTTCATCAATTTGAAGGTCTATGATTTCACTCTATGTGTGGTTACTAGGGTTTTAAGTGGAATTTCCAGCTTGAGGGTAAATTTGTAGTTGTTTGTGGGTAGCTTTAGTAATGAATTGGTTTACGAAGGATGGCATTGGGGTTTTGAGGACTATTGGAAATCAATCAATAGGTTTATGGGTAGTTAACCCTTGTGGAGTAAACCTAGGGTAGTGATTGGATTTGGGGGGGTTTGAAGCCCCATCAAGGCAATGATTGGGGTTTTGAAATATGTCTATAGCCCTAAAGGTGTAGTGTCCCCATTAGGGACTACAATTGAAATTTTGAAGGGCATAACACAACACTACATGTGATCTAAAAATATGCAATTGAAATTGGTAGTTTTATTTTGATTTACAATTATTTTTTGAAGGAAAATTCTAATTTTTAGAATAGATATTGTTGGTTGTAATATTTATTAATTTCCTATAATTTTTGTAGGGAATAAATATTGTTTGGATGCCTTAAAATTGGTACTACATAATTCAAAAAAAATTATGAACCCAAGGTTTGAGTATTTAATATAAAAAAATTCATAATTTATTGGCTAGGGTTTGATATGCAAAAAATAGCAATTTTGAGTGGGGGTTTATTTGGAAATCCTTTTAATTTAAAATACCTCTCAAAAAGGGACATTACAGTGGTATCAGAGTCAATTTATTGGCCTATTGTGGGGTGTGAGTGACTTCAATGGATTGATGACCTAAGTTTTTTCCAAAAGAAGAATACAAAGATCCCCTTCAAAATATGGGGATGAAAAAGAGGACATTGGATGAAGCCATGGATGATTTGTTACAAGCCATGGAGAATTATCAGAGGGAACTGAAGGAAATAAGTCCCAAAGTTTTGGAAAAGTCTAAGGGGTTAAGCCCTAGACCTCAAAAGTCTCTCTTAGAAGAAGATAAAATTGAGCTACAGTGGTATTAGGGACATTACAGTGGTATCAGAGTCAATTTCTTGGACCGTTGTGGGGTGTGAGTGACTTCAATGGATTGGTGACCTAGGTTTTTTCCAAAAGAAGAATACAAAGATCCCCTTCAAAATATGGGTATGAAGAAGAGGACATTGGATGAAGCCATGGATGATTTGTTGCAAGCCATGGAGGACTATCAGATGGAACTAAAGGCAATAAATCCTAAAGTTTTTGTAAAGTTTATGGGGTTTTGCCCTAGACCTCATAATTATCTCTTAAAAGAAGATAAGATTTAACTATAGGGGATTATGGAGCTTCAAAAGTCTAAAATTGTAGGGTAGATAAATAATAACCTCCAACTACACAAAGGGCAGCCTATCAATGTGAATGACGAGCTTAAAAAATTTGAATGTTTGGGGCAGCCAAAGAGGAGTTTTCAATTGTTTAAGGGAAAAACAACACATGAGTTTTCTCAGGCCCTAAAGTTTGAAATTTTAGGGTAGCTAGTGGAAAATTTTAAACTAGAAATGGGACCAATAAACTCAAAAATTTCTGAGTTACATGATAAAAATTTTGAGTTACAAAAATCAAAAACTTTAGGGTAGCCAAGTAGTGAAATTTCTGAGTTTCACAATCTAGAAATAGTGGGCTAGCAAGAGGGAGTTGTCCAACAAATTCATGAACAAAAAAAAGAGTAGGAGGAGAAGGTAAGAAAGGGGAATCATTTTGCATATCGAGGGATGAAAATAAGATTTACATAATATATGTAGAAGGGCTTTTGGGGAGACCTTGTTGGGTGGTATGCCCATGAGGGGAGTGCCTCATTAACTCCTCATGACAATTTCCAATTTGCTGAAGTTTCTAGATCCATATTAAGGGTAAGCAAATTGACTATTTATTTGGTAAGGATTCATTGTATTTTCCTCATATTTTGTTCTCACATTTTTTTGCTTATCATAAGCCTAGTGCTAACAATGAGGATGAGATGAAGGACACTAAAGGGAGAAGGGAATTCTTCATAGTGAATTCAAAGATGGGGCAAGGAAAATTCCCAACATGGATATGGGATCCAGGTGAGCCCTACAAGAATAGTATTGTTGTTCTATTATGTTGTGGGACAAGGAATAGAGCTTGGATAATCCTAAGGAGGGAGACAAGTAAGAGATGTCATGATGTAAGGATCAAAGGAAGGGTTGTTTATAACTTATGGACTACTATTTTTCACATTTTCAGTTTGTTTCCTCTAAGGTTTATTGTCACCATGGTGAGTATTGGCCATAGGAAGGTGTGACTCCCACACCTCAACAACATGGAAGTGGTCCAAACATGTGTAAGTGGGATTCCATCCACTAGAAAGAGGAGTTTTAGAAGAAAAATAATATACTATAGCCATGATGAGAATGACACAAGCACATCTTGTGAGACATTAGTGAGAAAGGATTGCAGGGAAAAAACATGTCATCAAAATGGAGTGCACATCATGTTTGATAAGGTAATAAAAAAAGTTGTTGTTAAACACCCTTGTTTTTACTAACATGTTTGCTATAGGTGTAGGATCCCAACGGGAGCCAGTTGCAATGGCAACAAGGAGCCACAAGTCTTGAATGGGGGCAACGACTATGGTGTCCTAAAAATCATCACATTTTGTGCTTGAAGGATTTGGTCAATCCAAAAAATGGTAAAGTTATAAGAGCTGGAAATAATGAAGGGATTGTCCACATCAGCTTGGGAAAGAAAGATAAAAGGCAGAGGGAAGGCTACAATTTTTAAAGTTTATTGAATTTGTAAGAGGACAAATGAGAGGAAATTTTTTATGCATAGGTAGCCTATTAGATGTAAGGGGAAACACCTTATCCCTTATTACAAGGGTGTATTGGAGGATGAGGGTCTTAGACCCCTCTTGAATTGGGTACCCAAATCATGAAAATTAGTAGAAAAAGTGGGTTTTTGAGGTACAATTAGCCTAGTATACACTCAAAAAATTTTGAGTTTTTGAGGCCAAATTCACTTCCTACTAAGGACACAAATTTTGATTTTATTAACATGCTACTGTTAGAAATTTATAGTGTTCACATGAGCAAGTTTACTTTGGTAATTATTAATTATACTATTACCTAAGAATATATTATTTGGTTTGTTATTTTTGTGAATAAAAACAA
The DNA here is from genome assembly GCA_037957365.1 of Torreya grandis. NCBI lineage: Eukaryota > Viridiplantae > Streptophyta > Pinopsida > Cupressales > Taxaceae > Torreya > Torreya grandis. Next base: position 17,884 of record JARHVA010011334.1, on the reverse strand, counting down.
TAATATATAGGTATATTTATAGAGTTATTTGGTTAATAGGTTAAGATATTTTAGGGATCAGAGCATCCTCAAATATAGGATATATGTCTCCTATAAATTTGTATGAGGTCGCTTGCATTATTAAGAGTGTGTGAACAATATTATTGTGTGTTTATTATATCTTTACAATATATGTTTGGATTTATTGAATAAGTTAAACCATTGAATAATCTCATTGGATTTTTATCAGTGGTATCAGAGTAGGGATAATAAGAGGATTGTGCGATAATGGATTTTTGATGTGAGAAAGGGGTAGCGTCAATTATTCTATATTTACCCATCCCATTGGTGACATCTACTATAGAAATAAAATGGGAGTAAATGATTGGATTAGTCATATCATTTTGAAATTATGTTCATTCGATGCTCACAGACCTATGTGTTGAATTATTTACCTCATATTCATTGGTACATGGATCATTTTATTTCATCTATCCCACCTGCACCATTCCACATGCACCTCGATGGTGACTCCAGTCAATTGCTTCCATATCCTTGATTTATATTTCTATTATCATTTCTATAAATCAAGGAGTAGACAAAATCAATTATTTTATCATTAATATTCAAAGCACAGATTTTACATGCTTTTGTGACCTAAGATTTGAATCTACAAATTTATCTTTCTTGATCGTGAATCTCCCTATGTACGTTGACCCCATATTTTATGTTAGATCTGAGTACTATTCAAACAATCATTCTAATACACTGAGCATTGCATTTTGACCACTTGGATCCTTTCACTATGTGGCTCACATGCAATATCTTAAGGTATTTGGGCGTTCCATTCTTCATAATTATGCATTTATCTCCATTTTGAACTCGTTCATGTATATTTCCCAAAATTCATTTGTCTAAGTTGTGTCATTAAAAGTTAAGTTAGTAATCATGTTAAGCTATAGTGTTTAGTTATTTAGTAAGTAATATAAAGTTTAGTTTTCTTTCATTGTTTAGTTTAATTGCATTTTGTTCTATAGTCCATGTCAATTGTTTAGGTTATTAGATTTAATTTATGTTAATGGATGATATCGTTATATAATTCATGTAATCTATTAATTATTTTCATATTTAAGAGTATATTAAAGTCAATAAGGTCTAATAAAATGTAATTAAATATTACTTTTTTGTCTTCTTTGTCATCTAGGATCACAATCAATATAAATATTTGGTATTTTGATTAGATGTTTTATTTTATCCAAAATCCAAAGTGATAATCTTTGAGTCAATTTTAAAGTGTCATTTTTTGTCAAAAGGTCATTACAAAATGAGTCAAGAGTCGTCATTGTCAAAAAATTTAAAAATTATAAAATACATTACATCATAGATGTATTTTTGAGAGATCCTGACATCCTATGTATTATTTCACATTAAGGGGAGAAGTCTACCCAATGTGGAAACAATTGTGCATCAAGATTTCATCAGCTGAGTAAACAGCTTCATATGTTGGAGGTTAGAGGCAATGTAGGAAGGAGGTTTCCAGAGCCTCTCGTCAGTCACCAATGACGAGTCCCATGTGATGTGTTAATGTCTTTTGTAGTTCTGTGGTGTGTTTTTATAGTATTATGATGTGTGAAAAATAAAATATTTTAAGATATTCCTATGTAATCTCCTGATGTAAAAATATTGTGGAGATTTATACCATAGATACTATAACAAACCTGTAATAAGTGTGACTGGATGGTTGAAGTATTTGTATAAGTTGGTTGATGGGTCCTAATTCATAAAACATGTATTCACATGAATGGTTTGATGTGTCTTTATTCATGTTATTTGTAGTTACTATAATTTGTATTTCTATCATGGTCATGTGCAAGTCCCATGACAACATGCTACAATTCACTAGTGTTGACATCTCCCCATGTTCACACTAAGGGGGTGAATGTTGGGAATTTATAGTGTTCACATGAGCAGGTTTACTTTGGTAAATAGTAATTATACTATTACCTAAGTTAGAATATATTTTTTAGTATATTATTGTTTTGAATAATAAAAATAATATATGGGTAGATTTATAGAGTTATTTAGTTAATAATTTGAGAGATTGTAGCGATCGGAGCACCCCCAATTATAGGATATGTCTCCTATATATTTGTATGAGGTTGCTTGTATTATTAAGAGTGTGTGAACAATATTATTGTGTTTTTATTATATCTTTTCAATCTATGTTCAAATTCATTGAATGATTTAAACCATTGACTAATCTCATTGGATTTCTATTAGCTTCAACCCATGACAAGTTTTGGAAATGCATGTGATTCAGGGCACTTCTTTCATGACAAGAGGCTAGGTGGTGCAAGTATGGTACAACACTCTCTAAATTATAATTTTGGGTCTTTGTTAGGATCAAAATATATTCCCTATATGATTAATAGTGTTTTCAAGGTGGAGCAAGGGGAAAAATATAATGCACACATAAGGATATCACTGCAAAATTATTTGCATCTCCATGATACCTTTGTTCAAGGTATGATTTCAATATTGTTCAATGTTACTCTCTTGTTGAAATTTGGAAAAGGTTTTTTAAGGAACATGAGAGGATCTAAGGATTTTATGGATGCTTTCCAAGGTAATATGAACTCAATGACTAAGGTTCAAATAAACTTTTTCATATGGGGCAATAAGGTTTCAATTTTTAGTCACGATCCTTTTGGCAGTTTTAGACCATCTAACACACCTTTTAAGTGCATGATGATGTACATTAGAGATATATTTGGGAGGAGATATTATAAAGGCAATTGGGTAATGAATAGGTTGACATTTTGGAGTAATTTTAAGGCTATACATCCCAACTATGGCCCACCTAGCAGCAAGTGCATTCTCTTTGGTGAGTTGATTTCTTCCTTAATGAGGGAACAATTGACCATAGCTTCAACATAAGGATTTACATCCTTGGGATGCATGTTTGGGAGAGTTTGAGGCATGAAATAAAAGGTAATGATGACTATTTTGAGTCACATAGGGCAACATATGCAAGGCCTAGTTGTAATACTTCTTGTCATATTTACTATCATAGTTCAAGCTCTTCTAAGGTGATACAAAGTTTCATTTTTCTCCTCTTGAAGTTGTATACATGATTGGTTCATCAAAACGAAATTGGGTAGTGAAAATGATGATCTCTTTGGGTAATTTCAAGGCTATAAGGTGTAAATACAGCCCTATAAATATCAAGTACATAATTTCTTTTGAAACGTTCTCCTTCAAGAAAAGAGAACACATGAGTGTATGGGTGGATGAATGGATTGAAGTTGTGTTGGGTAAGTTTAGAGCCTTCATAAGGGGAATTTTTTTGAGATTAAGAATAGATTTGGAGTGTAGGAATGGCATGAACAACCCTACTAGCCCTTCCAAGGCAGCCTTGCACATATTTCTAGCCATTCAACCTCTAGAAAATTTGATCAAGTATGCATGTTTAGGAAAAGAAGAGAGCCATCTCCACATGGAACATGAAGGAAGGGGGTCCTCCATTTTTACTTACATGTTTGTGTTTTGGGTAGGTGTTGATATGATGACTTTCAAGGCCTATTTTTCTAGCCAATGTCTTGTTGAAGCTAATCATTCCAGCCACTTTAATGCTATAATTTCTAAGAATTTATTTTTCTCTTCATCTTTTTGGTAGATCTGAGGTGTAGGACCTCAATGAGAAGGGATTAAAAGGATAAGAGTTGTTGTTATACCATTTTTATATTACATAAGTAGCCACAAATATTCAAGTACAATAGTAAGGGGCTTCATCAAGGGGTCTTTTTTCCATGGGAAGAATCAAAGATCAAGATTTGCATAAGGCCTATGACTGGGACAAGCCCATGGATGTTGATATTGCTTGAAGACAAGCAATTTTGGGTGGGGAGGATTGTGACATATCCCTTTTTATGATAAAATAAAAAAGAAACTAGCTATAAACTAAAAAATTGCAACACTCACAAAATACTATCCAAATCACCTAAAAGTTTAAAAGAAGCTAGGAAACATCAGATTAATGCTAAGAATTTATTTTTATAATATTATGGTTTAAAAAAACTATTGTGCAATGACATGAAAAGGCATGCAATAACATGCAAATAAAAATTCCAAAAAATATCTATAGTAAATAGAAAGAATATGAAAACATATCTAACCTTTTGCAAATCTACTTCAAAATGCTGATCTAAAAGTCTCCAAAATCCCTAAAACTAAATCTCTGATGAATAATGCTAATAAACCTTTGTATTCTAGTCTATCTCTACAAATCTAGCACTAGATATGTATGCAACTCCAAAATAGAAAACTAGGAATGGATCTTTTACCCTAGAAGAGTGCTCTACTAGCTAGGGATGGATCTCTCACCATTGAAGCTAGGGTTCCTGTGGAATCTTACCTCCACAAGAAAGAGTAAAAACATGTATACTCATAGAATAAGTTGGATAATAACAAGATAATCCTCTTTTTCCCCCATCAACCTCTTTTTATAATTTCCTTTTGCCAAAAAGAGGCCCAAACCCTAATCACTCCATATGGGGAGAAACTCCCTTTATAAACATCAATTAAAGTGACTTTATTTTATCTTAGGCTAAAAAGGTCCCTTTAAGTGGCCCCAATGAATAAATAGAACATTACACCATTTTATTTCACTTAAGTCACTATGAAGTACATGTCTAACACCAAAACATAACATTTAAGTGAAATGAAGGTGCAAACCATACCCAATAACCTCCCATGTCCCTAGCCCCTTGGGCATGACCAAGGCTATGACAAAAAATGATCCACTAGGTCTTTGATGTAGGAATGGGGACATTACAATCCGCCCTTCCCAAAAATTGCTTATCCATAAGCAAATGTAAACTAGGATGCTATAGGATCTACTCACCCTCCCAAGTGGCATCCTCAAGTGGCAAGTCCTTCCATCGCACTAGGTATTCAATGATCACCCTATTCCTAATCTTTTTCTACCTCACCTTAATGATAGATTTTGGTTCTAAGCCCAGCTTGCCCTCATCATCCAAAGGTGGAAAATCTATAAAAGGCACAATATGTTGTCCAAGTGCCTTTTTGAGGCACAAAACATGGAAGACATTATGGATCTTATTATGCTTTGATACCATTCTCACACCAAAACATAACATTTAAGTGAAATGAAGGTGAAAACCATACCCAATAACCTCTCATATCCCTAGCCCTTTGGGCATGACTAAGGCTATGATGGAGAATGAGCCACTAGGCCTCTGATGTAGGAATGGGGACATTACAATCCACCCTTCTTAAAAATTGCTTGTCCATAAGCAAATGTAAACTAGGATGTTATAGGATATGCTCACCCTCCCAAGTGGCATCCTCAAGTGTCAAGTCCTTCCATTGCACTAGGTATTCTATGATCACCCTATTCTTGAGCTTTCTCTACCTCACCTCAATGATATATTTTACTTCTAAGACTAGCTTCCCCTCGTCAGCCAAAGGTGTAAAATTTTTAGAAGGCATAATATGTTGTCCAAGTGACTTTTTGAGGCACAGAACATGGAAGATGTTATGGATATTATTGTGATTTAGTAACTCCAACTCATATGCTACAACCTCAACTCTATGCAATATCATATATGGCCCATAAAATCATGGTTTTAGCTTCTCAGCATTGATCTTCTTGAGTGAGGCCTACCTATATGGCTGAAAACATAGGGAGACCAAATACCCTACCTCAAAAGATCTCTCAATCCTATGTCTATCTACATAGATCTTCTATTGATTCTGTGCTTTCTATGTATTCTCTTTGAAGGTCTTTAGAATGTCTTGATTCTCTTATAACCAATCATGAGCTTTGGGAGCTTGGCTATCTGATAATACCAGATTCATAAATGATGATGCATCATACCCATATAATTCCCAAGAATGAGTCATACCAATGCTCATTTGGTAGGTGGTATTGTAACAATACTCACCTATGTGTAGCCATTTAACCCATGCATGTTGGTGACCTGCAACATAGCTATTCAAATATCCCTCTATCCACTTGTTGACGATCTCTATCTATCCATCTATATGTGGATGATAATTGGTACTAAGATTCAACTCTGTACCCACCATTTTGAATATTTCCTACCAAAAGGTACTCATGAAAATCTTATCCTGATCACTACTAATGCTCTTGGCAAACCATGAATCCTCAAAACACTTGTGAAGAATATTTTAGCCCTCTATGGTGCCTTATTCAAAAAAGGCATAGAAAATAAATGGGCATACTTGTTCAACTGATTGACCACTACATATATGAAATCATTCCCGTATACTAAATTAAGACCTATAATAAAATCCATAGATATGCTTTCCCATTTCTGCTTGGGAATAGGAAGAGGTTTTAAGAGTCTTGCTGGAAAAGAATGTCTTGAATTAGTTTGCTGACAAACTAAGCATTCCCTAACATGGTTAAGGACATCATTATTTAAGCCCTTCCATGTGAATCTCTCCTTGATGTATTGATAGGTCTTAAAATAAAAGGAAAATCCTTTCCTTGTAGTATATAAGTTCATCCAAGACTCTGTATTGATCATCCTTAATAACACGATCCATGACATCACATGAAAACTGATTTTTGGAATACTCAATAAGTATATGAGCCTTCTAATTAGATAACATCTTTGACATAGAGAGAATCATGGAACTAAGGCAAGGTCTCCTAGATAGTGCATCATCCACCACATTATTCTTACCCTTTTTATATTCTATGTCAAAGTCAAAGGCATGCATCTTATTCACCCATCTCTACTGGTGGTCATTGAGATCTTTCTACTCTAAAAATAACTTCAGACTATTGTGATCTATACGAACCATGAATTTATTACCCACTAGATATTATCTTAATTTAACCAATGCATGCATAATGGCCAATATCTCTTTGTCATAAATTGAGTACCCTCTCTCTACAAGATTTAATTTCTGACTCTCATAGGTAATGAGATGCCTATCCTACATGAGTATTAATCACATGCCTTGTCTTGATGCATCACACTCCAGTACAAATGGTCAAGTGAACTATGGTAGCGTAAGAACTAAACATGTGCTCATCACCTCTTTAAGGTGATCAAAAACCTATTGCATTAAATATAACCAAGAAAAACCCCCCTTCTTAGTCAGGTCTATTAATGGTGTATTCAAATGAGAAAATTTTGTCACAAAACTTTTGTAATATGTGCATAGACATAAGAACCCTCTCAAATGTGTTATTGTCCTAGGTAGTGGCCAATCTAAAATCACCTAAATCTTTTCCCTATCAACCTTGACTCTACCTCCCCCAATCACATAGCCCAAATACAACAACTTTGTCATACCAAACTCAAACTTAGAATCTTTCATGTATAGTGAATTAGCCTTCAAGATACCCAACACCTCATCAAGATGTCTAATGTGATCCTCTCAAGTCTTATTGTAGACCAAGATGTCATCAAAGAAGACCAATACAAACTTATGTAAGTGGTAGTTAAACACATGGTTATACAATATTAGAATGCAGTTGGTGCATTAGACAAACCAAAAAACATCACAAGAAAATTAAAGTGACCATAGTGGCATCTTAAAGTGGTCTTATGCATGTCCTCCTCTCTAACCTTGATCTGGTGATATCTTGATCACAATTCTATTTTAGAAAAGTAGGTTACCCCATGTAGCTCATCCAGTATCTCATCAATGTGTGGCATAAGATACTTATTTTTTATTGTCTTTTTGTTTAAGTCATGGTAATCTATGCACATCTACATGGTCCCATCCTTCTTCACCAAAACCACTAAAGAGGCAAAAGGATTGGAACTGGGTCTGATATGCCCCATATCTATGAGCTCATGTATAGTCCTCTTGATCTCATCCAAAAACTAGTTAGGGTGATGGTAAGGAGTAGAAACACCTAGTTTATAGTACTCAAGCTCAATCACATACTCAAACCATCTATTTGGTGGTACATTTGGGGGTATGTTATTAAAAGCTACACTATGCTTGTCCAGTAGGCTCTGGACATTAACATGATAATTTTTTCTATCACCCCTTGTATTCTTGGTCAAGACCAAACATTGAACTACCCAATCCACTTCATCATGCCAAAAAATCTTCTCCATTCTCTTGGCTGTAATTGCCTTGGGTGCTCCTGTAGATAGACCTCTCAGGGTCATATTCCTACCCTCAAACCTAAACTTTAGATCTATCATCTATAAGTTAGTCTAAAATTCACTAAGAGAGTGAATCCACTATATTCCCAGCACTATGTTGGATTCTCCAGTACCAACAATGTAGAAATCATCAGTAGTGGTTTATTTACCCATGGTGACACTCAACTAGGGAACTCTCTAACTATACCTCATAGAGCCCCTATTGGCTACAATAATGTTGAAGCCCTCAAAGTCTTCTTCTTGTAGACATCATCTCTTGACCAAGGATGCATCAATAAAGTTATGGGTAGCATCACTATCAATAAGTACCACTACTCATTGATCCTACATAACTCCTTTGACTTTGAATGCCTTATACCTTAGGCTACTAGACAATGTAGCTATAGTATCCTAAGGGAAACTCTCATCTTCATGTTCTACATTAGCATTGTCTAGTTCACCTCCATCTCCATCATCCATCTCGTGTATCTCTAGCTCCTCATCTCCATCACCCTCACTCTCCTCAAAGACATCAATAAATTAGGCCTTTCTTATCCATGTGAAATCATGCCCTAGAACCCAAGGTGTACAACAATCGAAACATAGTTTCTTTCACCTCAACTCATCTCTACGCTCATGGGAAAAAATGGCCTCTTTGTTGTATCCTATCTAGGTTGAAACCCCTTCTACTGGGATCCATATGGTCTAGATGGGGATGCCTTCTTCTAAACTTGAGGTGGGATATTCTAATTTAGAGTATCTAACTCCAATTCTTGAGCTCTCCTAATAACATCATGAAATGAAGAAGGCTTAAATGCCTTCATAAATCTTGTTAGTGTATCTGTCAAGCTTGTTATGAAGAGTGAAGTCAATCTCATCTCAAAAACATCAAGAACCATGACCAAAAGCCTCTAAAAATATACAATGTATCCATCCAATGAGCCTATCTATCTCAAGTGAGTAATTATTTGAAGAACCTATCAAGATCCCTCCTATCAAACCTACTCATCAACCTCTATGTGAGCTTAGCATATGTCACAATATGCATGTCCCTATGTAATAAGACCACGATGCCACCAATCATGGGCATCTCCCTTGAGATTTAGGATTAAAAATTTAATTGCATCCTCTTTATGTATGTGATTTAAATCAAATTATGTCTTCAACTTTTGAATCCATGATTCCACTATACACTTGTTGGAACTATCAAAGTGTGGAATGGAAATCTGTCCCAACCTCCTCTGTAACTCAAGAACATGGATAGGATGATCCTTCTTTGGCTTACTACCAATCTTCATCTTGTAGTACTCAGTAAAGGGCATGTTGGATTTAAACCCTTCACTCAATGATTCATACTTCAACCAACAAGTCTCCTCATCATATATTTTTAATTACTACCCCACTTGTGTATTTTTTAGATCTTTCAAAAAGACCAGATCATGCATGCTCAACTATATATTATGGGAAAGGGGAGTGTGCTACTCAAAATTTATACTTTCACCTCTTTGAAACTGCTACCCCATATTACTATTTCTCGCATGATCCCCAAATTTGCTTTGTGATAATTTTTCTATAAGTTGGCTTAGATAGAGGTTCATGGTTTCCTACTGCTTTACCACATTGATGAATAATTTCTTCATCATCTCTTCATTGATCTCCTCACTATCACCCATTTTATATTATTTCTTTTTCTATGTTTTTATTTGAAAATTAACTTTCATTCACAACCCAATAGGCTATAGGAAACCTGGCTTCGATACCACTGAAATATCCTTTTTCATGATAAAGTCAAAAAGAAAACTATTATAAATTGAAAAATTATAGCACTCACAAAATACTATCCAAATCATGCAAAATTTTAAAAGAAGCTAGGAAACATCATAATAATGCTAAGAAATTTATTTTTATAATATTTTGATTTACAAAAACTACCATACAATGACATGCGATGACATGAAAAGGCATGCAATAACATGAAAATATAAATTCCAAAAATTATCCATAGTAAATAAAAATAATATCAAAATAGATCCAACCTTCTAAAAATCTACTCCAAAACCTTGATCTAAAAGTTTCCAAAAACCCCAAAACTAAATCTCTGATGAATAACACCAATAAACCTTTGTATTCTAGTCTCTCTTTGCAAATCTGGCACTGGATATGTATGAAGCTCCAAAATAGCAAACTAGGAATGGATCTCTCACCATCAAAGAGTGATGTACTAGCTAGCGATGAATCTCTCACCACTAAAGCTAGGGTTCATGTGGAATATTACCTCCACGAGCAAGAGTAAAAGCATGCAGGCTCACAGAAGAATTTGGATAATAATAATATAATCCTCTTTTTCCCCCATCAACCTCCTTTTATAATTTCCTTTTGCCAAAAAGATGCCCAAACCCTAATCACTCCATATGGGAGGCAACTCCCTTTATAAATGTCACTTAAAGTGACTTTATTTTCTCTTAGGCCAAAAAGGTCCCTTTAAGTGGACCCAATGAAGAAATAGAACATTACACCACTTTATTTCACTTAAGTCACTATACAATACATGTCTAATGTCAAAACATAACATTTAAGTGAAATGAAGGTGTAAACTATACCCAATAACCTCCCACATCCCTAGCCCCTTGGGCATGATCAAGGCTATGATAGAAAATGAGCCACTAGGCCTCTAATGTAGGAATGGGGACATTACAGATTGTCATGTCTTCCTTTTAGACATGAAGCTTTTGAAGATCCTTAGCCTATTTTTCCATTGTTTTCCAAGGGTAAGGGAAGTTAAAGAAAGAGGAAACATGTTTTTCTAATTGTAAAATTTAAAAAGTTGCTTTATTTTCTAACTTATACCCCTCTTGGAGGGAAGGATATAAAAAGGTAATGGAGCATTCATTGAAATGTATGTTTTGTGTTAAAAGAACAATTATTCATTCAAGGTCTCCTCATGTAGTCCAGGTCCTATTAGGGGATGCTTTTTGTCAAAGAATGAGCAAAATACCATCCTCTCTTAATCCTTCCTTTTGAATGCTTGGTTTAGACCTTGACATGGTTAATATTCATAGACTAGTCGCATGGCTATGCCTCTTCAAAGAACTCCCCATATTGAGCTCTCCCATTTCACCCTTGAAGGTGTTGCTTACAAACCTCCTAACTCCCCACCTAAAACACAACTATGAGGGTCAAATAAAGTGTCATTAATAGTTCAATCCTTTTTTAAAAGGAAGAGAAATCCTTGCATCCCCTCTTAATGACCACTCCTGATAGTTAGAGTAGTTCCCACAATCTATTGAACTCCACATCAATATTCAAAACATTGAATATCTCTAGTATCTCCCATATAGTGGCAAACTCCTCATCAATCCTAAAAAATCTGAATTATTCAAGTAGATCCAACAATATTCCAAATCAACTCTCAAAAGTAAAGTAGAAATAAACATAATATGGAAATGTCCATGCATGCAAGACCATCTCTCCATCAAAAATAGTAAAGAGCCCATCATTTTCATCTATTCTTCTTTGTCTTCAACATCCAAGAATGTGTTGAGCGCTCTAATCAAATGAGAAATCCTACTATGGATCTACAATGATATTACCCCCTATGGTCCTTAACTTTTTCTAGGATCACATCATTCTCCTTAGAATTAGGAACAATAATCTCTAATATCATGGGGTTAACACCCAATTCTCTTTTATTTGAATCCTAATATGATGCAACATCTTCCAAAACAATCTTATCAACCTCTGAAGGAATCTCAAGTCTCTCAACTAAAGACTATGGGAGACTATAGCTAGGTATTACTCTCTTATTCCTATCAATAACCTGATAAGAAGTATCATTTCACTATTATGAATTATCAATTGGTGTTGTGGTAGAACTCCCAAGATGCATTGAATCATCACCAAAGTCAGTGAACTTATAAGCCTTTGCCTCTTTATCAAGTAAACTAGATACAACTACCTGAAACTTATTGTTTATATCTTTCACAACAAACTTGTTAGGCCAAAACTCTACTTTCTTTCCCTATTGGGTTAGGTGCTAAACAAATAACACATTTATACTCAAATTTGGTACATCATATGCATCTATAATCATGCCATCCTCTAGTATAACTCACCACCTACTCACCCACCACATGGGCATGACAAATCACAGTGATCAATAAACCACCACCAAAAAATTGATAACTATCAAGCTAATTGTGACAAATGCCAACAAAATACAAGAAAGGTTACACCCACGTGCTCTCAAGAAGGTTATGTCTATGTGCACACCCTACATTGAGTGTTACGGGGTTTTGTTTATCTCTCACTCCAAATCCATCCTTAGCATGTCATCATATGCCACTACACCCACATGACTATCTATCTTTATTAAAGCCCTTAACCACCATGTCACCAATGTGATGTGTTGCTTGCTCATGGTAGTATACTTATGCAATTTCTATAGGAAAATTTTAAGGGCTAAATGGTAGATTTTTTCAATCAACAAAAAATAGACCCTTATTATTTTTCCATAAGGAATCCAAAAATGCAATTAGATCTGAAACATATTGCACCCAAATAGGACTTTTTTTTATAAATACTAATTCTCTTATGCTAAGAAAATATTGTATTGAGGGAGCTCCACAAATACAAATCTTTTTGGACATGTTCCTAGTGTCTCTAACTTCCATAAGGAATACAGATATGAAATCAGAATAACTCTGCCCACAAATTTTGTTGGAACTTCCTTTTTCTTCAATAAATTGATTGTTGATAGGAAAATAAATTGTGACAAAAAAAATTATCTCTTCTTCATGCACTCTCGTAACAATAAAGGGAAAATACCTTGGGGTATTCATACTTTATTGCCTAAGCTCTGATATCATATTATTGTATCGACATGTATGTAATCGAATAATAGTGAAATAATTCAAACAACAAAAGAGAATGTAACACAAATATGTGGTGGTTTTGAAAGACACCTTAAGGAATAATAATCAAATAACTAGATCAAAATGAATAAAGGAGATAGTTGAATAATTGGAATGCATTGCCTTTATATACACCTATCAACATATGACAAAAGGGAAGACCACTACAATTTAAGACACTATCCCCACTATAAATTATAATTGCACAAAGTATCAGAGGTACCAAAGGTAAACACAATCCAATGGGCCCAATGGAACATCACAGGTATTGTTGACTCAAAGGGACCTATAAAGATGGGTTTTACATTCTAACAACACCAACCTCAAAATGGAAAAGCTTGAATAAAAATACTATAAAAAATACCTGGTCAATTGACATTAGACTTACATATCTTTGAATTGGACATTAATGACTCATAAAACTAAATATAAATAGATTCATCAAAATGAGTTTCATGTTCAATACTTAGATCAATGGGTGACACCCGAACTTGATATAATATAAGGCTATAAGCCATGTTTCCCATTTATATGAGGACAATGATAGTCATTCAAAGTTTGATCTATTGGGCCACTTCTCATTTTTTTTGTGAAGTTTTGATTATCATAAAAAGTTGTAATTTGTGGAAAATTGTGAAAATTGGAAGATTTCATGATATGTTTATGCTTTCAAAATCCACTAATTGGAAGTCATTCAAATAGTCAATCTAAACTAAATGTTGTGTCCAAGGTGTACAAATCACCATTAACATTTTATTCATTAAAAACTTGCATGGCTTCACTCTATTGGCTTCATTGGCATGTAGTATAGTATTTTTTCCTTCAATTGTGGCTCTTTTCACTTTATTTGTGCATTTGTGCATCAATTATCCCTCTATAGAAAATCAAATCTCACATAAAGAATCATAATTTTATTTAAGATTTTCCATATTGGGTTTCTTTAGAATTTACCCTATTTGAATAAAGCCTTAGTGCATGAGGATTAGGGTTGTAATAATAAATGCCCTATTAGTAGTGATCTTATCTCTAATTTTTTATTAACTATGTGAGCTAGCGGTTTCTTTCTTTGTTTTATCCCTCTATAGCAAATCAAGTCTCACATAAAGAATCATAATTTTATTTAAGATTTTCCATATTATATTTCTTTGGAATTTATTTTATTTGAATAAAGACTTAGTGCATGAGGATTAGGGTTGTAATAATAAATGCCCTAGTAGCAGTGATCATATCTCTAGGTTTTTTATTAACTATGTGAGCCAGGGGTTTCTTTCTTTGTTTTCTTTAACCAAGTTGAAAACAAAGAAGGCAATTCAACTATTATCCTATTAAAATTTAGTAGTATATAAGGATCTCCCACAATCTCCATAGACAAGCATGGAGAGGAAAATTGCACTGACGATTGTCTATAGAAAAAATTGCATTACCTAGAAACATTCATCTATTTGAGCAACATAGAAAAGAAACAAGGTATTAACTCCAGTCCAAGTGTATAAATTGACACTATTGTTAGATAAAATTGTCATTGTTACCATTGGAATTATCTTATTATCAGACAATTTTACTAATAAGAAATTAATGTGCAAATGATTAAACATTGAAATCTTTCAAATTTATACCTCGACAAGTTTGCATTTCTTGGCACTATCAAACATACTTTCTTCATTTCTCTAGAATTTGTCTTGTTAATTTTTAAAATATTTAACATGAAGGCATTTCCACTATCCCTACATAGCTTTCCCATTTTCACTAAAACTTGATTCTCTCATGTTTCTGTATGTATGGTTGCAGAAAAATACCTTTGAGTGGGAAATTCCAACAATCACTCACTCTACAAATGCAATTCAAGTAACTCAAAGTGTCACAAATTTTGTGGTCAGGTATGGTTCTATTGATATTCCATTACATGAGGGTTGCTAAGGAGGGTACTGCCAAATTCTTTTTCTAGTCTACTTACTGATTTCATTGTGGCATGGCTCGAAAGTCCAACCACAGGCCAGGATTTGAGAAAGAGGAGGGATACCTTATTTACAATTATTCCACAAAAAACTCTAGTAAAGTTGGGTAATTTTACCTTGAGAACACAAGAAATTGAAGTTTTTAGCTTATCTACTTTATTCTAGCTTGAAATCATAGGAAATTGAAGTTTTAATCATTTACAAAATTTATTTTACTCTTGCAATCCTTCTATTTTATTAGATATTCAATGATACAATTGGCAGTTGAGACAATCTAGTAGACTAGTAAATTGCATACAAACTATGGTTTGTTTTGAAGAACACCAAAACTATTAATTCTATAAAGTTAACAAATATATTCCTTCCTTTTGATCTCACCTTTTTTGTAGGTCATCATTTGATGAAGTATACCTCTTCAAATCAATTTTTTGATTATTTTTATGAAAAAATCAAGTTTCCTTTCAGATTCAATGGTGAAACTCACCATAATTGTAAATAAGTTGTTTGTTCTGATACTAGAATGTGAAAAAAAATTGCACTGGACAAGGCTACCTAGCAGGTTTACTAATTAAT
The DNA here is from genome assembly GCA_037957365.1 of Torreya grandis. Taxonomy (NCBI): domain Eukaryota; kingdom Viridiplantae; phylum Streptophyta; class Pinopsida; order Cupressales; family Taxaceae; genus Torreya; species Torreya grandis. The sequence goes on along the minus strand of JARHVA010011334.1, from coordinate 2,308 downwards.
TTTTGCCTGCATATATCTAAAAATAAATTCTTCATCTTATGTGTCCATTCAAATTCAAATGACATTGAGCTATAATTAAGTTAGTTATACCAATGCCTAATTTATTAACATAGACCTTTAACTTGTGTAAAATTGAATTCACTTTTTTTTCTACTGTAATTAAGTTATATGCGTAAAAGTAGATTGTACTTAGAATTAGAATGGTTACGAGAGTACTCAAAATGAAGAATAGTGTATTAATGAACAATCAAATAAGGAAATAGTGTAAGCAAATAACACAAGCATGACATAAAATATACCCTAGAGAAACCCACTAGAGGTGAAAACTCTAACAAATTGGGGTTGTACATGCTTATGCCAATTAAAATCAGCAATATTACAAGCCAAGCACTTCTATGGAGGTGACAAGATCACTGTGAGACAATGAACACTTATACAATGATTTTTCTCCTTGCTCTTCTTTGTAACACTACTCAACAACCTCAAAACACTTTCCACACTCAGTTTCAATGCCTACTACAACTCTAGATGCCAATACATTTGGTCAATGTGCATATTTATGCTTATAATGTGTTGTTAAACTGACATAAAAGACTCCAACTGCCTTTCTATTTCAAAATTCTGCCAAAAAACAACTTGAATTTCTTTTTGGGAAATTGGTCTTCCATGGTTGTCATATTTGGTGAATTCAACAAGGTCCATATTCCCCAGGTTGGAAAATTTTGATTTTGGTAGATTTTGTAGCTACTAAATCTGCCTATTTCAACTTTTTTTGCAGTGGTCAAATTTGGTAGCTAATAAATTCATCTCTTATGACTAATTTTTCAAGTTGGAATTTCCAAAGGGGTTTGTGATGTTCTAGACCATCCTCAGAGCCTCCATTCCAGTTTCCTCCAATTCTATTTTCCCTCTGTTGCATTTTCTTTCTTCATGTTTGGTCTTATTTCCATGTCTTCGACTTTCAAAGGTGAGTGTCTTGAATGTGTCATGGGTCTTCAATCATGTCAATTGAATTATAATTATTTATTTTAGAACACACTTAAACTTTTTATTATTGTGGGTCTATATTAGATATCCTCTCTTTCACATTTTATTCTACATTAATTTCGAATTGTTTCTTGAGTGTTGCAAAGAATATTCTAATTGAATTACTTGTATCTTGTGTAGTATAAACCCTAGGCAAAGATACACGTCATTGATATATTTACACAAACATAAAAAAACATTATTAAAAATCCCACATTGATACTAATTATGGGACAAGATATGCTTATAAGGCATTACATGCACCAAAGGCATGATTTTGGGATGCAAGCCCATGGGTTGATGTGTTAGCTTCCTCCTCCGATACTAACATCACTTAGAGATACATATGTGCTTTCTGGGTCCCCTATTTACATGAGTCAATGGTCATACAAGAAATGATTATTGATGGAAATTGAAAACACTCAAATACTGATAAAGAAATAACTAAGACGAAATAGTGCAAAGGCTAGCTCAAATATAACATTATATGATTTTTTTTAACTAATTAATACTGAAGGGAGAGTTCAAGAAAAAACATTTCATTGAATTCCAAAAGGGCATGCTATCTGATACCTGATGTATTTCACCCTTTGGGATCACTAGGGTATGGTTTTGAAAGACCAAGTACCTATGTTTTTATTAAAAAACTACTCTCCTAACAAAGTTACTTTTATTTCTAAAAGAAAATAAAATTGTAATAAAAAAAGTTAGTTGTTTTTATAGCTTTTATTATTTAAGCTCTAGATTAAAACTTTTATTTTCTTAGCAATTTAATAGAAGTGAGTTGTGGGGTCTATGTCCTTCCATCAAATAATTAATTTAATAAAGTCTAGAGGTTTTTTATTGTATTGAGAGTATAAGTATGTATAAGCCATTAAAAGTAATGCCGACATATCATCAATGAAGAAGTATCATGATTCATAACATCTAGCAAGAAATTTACTACATAGCTAATATTGAACATACATAATAGCAAAAAACACTTAAAATGTTTTAAATAGGTTTGGATGCCATGCATGATCCTCATTATCAAGAGTCTCAACTAATAAACCAAAACACTAATCCCAAAAAGCTAGAAACAAAGGTCTAGTCTGTATCTATCATCTCTTGATCCTCAACAACAAAGTCTTCTTCAGCAGGGGTATCAACACTAACAAGAATAGTCCCAACAATTCATTCTCAACATCCTTACCAATTTCCATTCCCCTCATTTCCATCTATAGTCAGTGTTGCAAGCTATAATTTTACCCTTGTGGGAGAGTTTTTTAGATCTCTCTCACAA